>ATSW01012743.1:0-24505 GCA_000444245.1 Botryllus schlosseri | reverse complement strand
TAATATTTTGTGATAATGCATAACAATTGGTTTGCAATCATTTTATGCGACTTACAAAATGGCGTGTGAATATATATTCCGTTACTGATTGCGGTATTGTGGTATTCATGGTGCTTGTCGACTACTATGTTCATTTACACCAGGCCAATTCTCTACATTTTATTCAGTAGCTGCCAACTTGTACTACGGCTCACTTCCAAGCTTTCATAAGACACCGCTTACACGGACGAGATGATGATGAGGAGCCTAGATAAGCCTCCAACACTTAGGTAGGAATTCTGGAGTCGACCTCTGTCGGACTCGTGCCCGCATCCCATTGGTGTTGCAGCTGCGGATTATACACGACGCTATATTTCGGCACCATGTTCCGTTATAGTAACCATGTCTGCATTTACGCCACTGCGCCGTCGTGAAGCAAAACTACCGTTATGCCTGGAGATGCGATAGCCTTGGGCAATTAGTGCTTTGCCTTCTGCTGTTTCAAAAGCGATGACGTCACTTTGCGTGCGACGAAACAATGAAATGCGTCGTCCATTCTACGTTGAAAATATTTCCCTTGAGTTCATTAATTTTTTACGTATATGTGTCAGTGCCATTCTCTAACATGCAATAACATGATATTTTCGATAATATGTAGGGTAATGACGGTTGAATTCCGAGCGTGGTTTGTCGAATCAAACAGTAAACGGGTACTAGAATCATTATGATTGGTATTTAGATTACCACCACTGTGACCGTAAGTCCCGGGCGGGAGTAATTGTTATTAAATAAAGAATTCGAGATGTTTCCAATTTCAGCAGTACTAGAAATCCAATTATCCGAATCCCGCATGTGCACGTTCCGTGTTGAAATCCAATACTTAACGATGAAATATTGATCTCTAATGCTCGGTTATACCATCACCATGTACTGTTGCATATGTAACAATACACATAATATGAATGATTAATGATCTGGCGTTGATAAATCGGGCATCTGCTGTGATATTGCCATAGATGCTACTGTACTACGGGCACGTTGTGACCATGCACTTGAAATCCCCTTTGGGGAATAATGCGATGGACAACAAATGACATAAAAGCAAATAATCATAGCTTGACCGGAACAAAATTGTTGTGCTGACCCATCGCCGCTGTTTGTAATGTGGACATTGATATTATTTGCTATACATCTACAACTGCTTTAGTCGCACGTTTACATTGTTATATGTGTAAACTAGTCATTAGACTGCTATCTGTATGTATCTAACAGTTCAATTTAAATACTTAATGTCTTGAATAATATGTTTGATATTGTAAGATCATGGATTGATAAGAACTGAGTAATAATTACATTTCGAGCTGAAGTATGTCGGGTGAATTGCACTCGACTTCATTTGCAATGCTTCGCACAGATATAAACAATTCGTTATACCGAAATTATATTTCGGCTGATATCATGACCTATGATCGTTCTGCCGCTTCAGTGATTCATACGCCCCTGTTTACGGAAGACTGAAAATTGACACCGGAGGGTACAATGTAAACGAGTACCAAGCGCATGTATCCTGCAATTGTAACCTGTTGAATGTTGATATTCCCGTATATACAACACTCCGTGAGCGGTCGAAGCGCTGCTCACAAAAGGAAGTCACGTTGGAAGCTACAATGGAATCATGGCACAATTCCCAGTCCGAACTAATGTTGTACTCAATGCATGTCCTATAATACCAATGCAAGTGCGTAGGATCGTACAATATAAGCTACTGGCAATGTACGCTTTACAATAAAATACATTTCCACAAATTACATACATAGACTTACTCATGTGTGGATATTGAACTAAATAATTATTCGACTCGCCCAGATGCCTGTGGTCATGTACGCGCCTTAACGTGCGGAATTAGTTCATTTTGAGTGCTAATTGGGCTGAGCACTTCATGACCTGCTCTGATCGCAAAATAATCACAATGCCCCTGCAAGAAGCATGTCCTCAATGGGATATAAATATCACAATCTATGTCTAAAAATACCTCACACCATCCCATTAGTTATTTGGCAAGACACGCGGGTATATAGAAGCTTAAAGAGTACGTGCTATACACAAGAAGACAGGAACTATTTATCATAAGTATATATCTTTGATACACAATAAAAAGTACACGGTATAAATCATTCTATGTAGGACAATGCTATGTGATAATTGGAGATTCATGAAAATTGGATTGAGGTAAAAGTTATTCCTGGAGTACCTGATTGTTTGCTCACATCCGAGAGAGAATTAGTCTTTTAGCTTTCAACATAAGATTCAAAATCGATACTCATGAAAAAGGCGAGGGACAAGTCCAACTTTTCTACGGCCTGAAAGTCACGACTTCTGAAATATGACATGGCCCTCAGCATCTGTCAAATCAAAACACAGCGCCCCGTATCTATTCTCTAATAGATGTATTGTGTTACACCGGGTTACTGTTAGTAGTAGTAAGTGCTGTATAGAATACACTGACTTGGTATATATGTCTTTTGTGATATGTGTCACGACTTGTATGTACGCGTATTGCCAATTTGCAACTGCATTGCAGTTGCACGGTCCGCGACATTGCCTCGATTGTTATTGGATGATTATATGTCACAAAACTCCATGTTGACTCTCCTATCCGAGAAAATTCGAGGTGATAATCTTATTCTAAATTGACGACTTGATTCGATAACCTTTACCAGCATCCTTTCGTATTGAATCATTAGGCATCTTGGGATTACATGACTTCAGTAGTGATTTTTTTCAAGATAACGGGGTCTTCTATCAATTATCAATTTACTCGGTAAACAACAGTTTTGACGCATAAGAGCGAGAAAGCTAACACCACAACACCAACATTTAATCGGGTAAAAACATTTTAGTTTTATCAATGTAAGACATAAAAATATCAAATTCGTGTCCATTTCGGAAGTGACGCCGTACTTTGCCCATTGCTTTCAAACTTGAACCCAAGATACTGAGCGGAAAGCCAACTATACATACTGGCATTTTGTCATCAATTGAAATATTGCTAAATTCTGGGTAAAGTTTCTTATATCAACATCGGGATCACTAACACGGGTACTCGATATGAACTCATCGTTGGGGTTCTAAGAGAGATAACCCCTCAAGGACAATCTCCACATTTCCAGAAATCTTGGAAAACACTCACCCATTATGTCTCTATATAGTACACGCGATGAAGTACATAAATGATTAAGCATGAGACATTCACGCAAAGATAAAATCGATGCAACTCAAATCCGAGTTGGCTACCAGCCGTGAATTTCAACCTTAGGCAGATATACATCTTTTCGTGATTGACTGGAATCAACATTTATCTGTGAAGAGCTGGTTCTAGCGTACAGGCTATACAGTATACAGCTACAGCCTACAGCCTACAGTCAAAATACCATAAATTTAGTCGTTAACTCTCTTGGTTCATTATTCATGAATGAAACCTGAGACATTCTTACCGAGTATCACCAAAATCGAATAAACGTCAGTACTGTGCATGGGCGCTAAGTAACAAAACTGTCGGGTATTCTGTAGGTGTAGTTTTACGTACTAATATCATTATCACCACACCGATACTCATCTCGTGTACTATATTGAAGCATTTTAAACATATAGGTATAGGCAATCGGTGGGCAATCATTCCCATACAGTGTGCTAGATGTCAAAAACATCAGGAACTCGCGTGGTTAGCATTGATTTACGACTGTAACCATATCTTGCAAGATTTTTGAGGGATTATGATCAATCTATGGCTACTTCGATACAATTCTCTGATTTGACCTAGGTAATACCACACATTTCAGCCGGGGTATTCATTGCAGTGAGGTAAATGTATCGTGTGAAGTGATGTTGCTCCCTCTCATACTTTCAAATGGGTAAGTGGTTCAATTAGTCATCGATCCATGGTCCACTAGTGTACCAATCATGTTCGTTGTGTAACTTATTGACTTTGTGGCAATTTTCGGACCGTTCACTGTATCGGAAGACGTTATAAAAGAGATGTAACGGACCGAGACTAATCCGCAAAGTTTATTTAATGCCGTAATTTATATGTACGTTAAGAGTGTGCAAAACTGTGCATTTAGCCAAGCATATACCTCTTGAATACAATACGTAGCTCAGGTAGTCATACTGTGTATAAGTTTATACATGTGACATGCAGCAACGAATAGTGGCCAAACACGTCCGATAGACATATGAACTTCCGTTGAGTTCACCTGACTGCTGGCTGCTCAGTGCTCATATACAAGGAAACCAACTCTGAACTTGTGATCTTACGGACGCATTTCCGATAAAATGGATGAGGAAGCTCACGTTTTATCGACATAATATCTGATGGCACTGATAATCCAGATTACTGAAATCCAATCCTGCGAATTGTAATCTTCAACACTTCCTCGACTTTCTACCGCGATTATTATCACTCATAGACTGCGCAGGGTGATGGACGCGACAAAGTGTTTTAAGGAGCCTCTTTTGAACGGAACTGCGTCCATTCTTTATTGCAATAAAATAAAACGATAGACAACATTTATCAATAAATAATAAAATTCTTATTTTATAGTCATTTTGATATTGCGGCCGACACAGGATCAGCTGGCTTGGTCTGATGACTCAACTTTGCAGATTTAGCGATCACGTTCACAATTCAATACGTCCCAGAGTTTCAAAACACACATATATATAACGTATATACGCTTCCTAACGCACAGTATTTTCGCGTAAAAAATTGAAGACATGAGGTGTTTAATCGGTTTTGGCTTCAGTTTTCGCTCGTCGTGTCATTTGTCGCGTTCGATTCGTACGTATAATCCGATCGGCCGCTTTCTCGCAGTGGCGTGGTCTCGTCTCTTTCGCTGGTCGGCCAGAGTTTGTTGTCCTCGTTTTTACCCTTCCTGGAGTAGATCAGAGTATTGAGTATCATTGCACTTTAGGATGATACTTGTAATCTTGTCGATTTTCACCGCATTGGAAAGTTGCACGATGTTACATTGGTGTGCATTAGAATAGTCAGATTTGAAGGGATTATGGAATATTTGGATGATTTCTCATATATATTGTGAGGTTGTGAGTCTTTATGACGTCACACGACCCCTCAATTAGGTGGGGGCATAAGTGCATTTCGCCCATGCAGTGCTCACTCCACTACCTGTTTGCTACAAGGTCAGGGCTGGTTTCGGTTGTTGTTTCATTGCAGCCGGCAAGGGATAAAGGCTAAATTGCATCCAAGTTAGGATATCAAAGATTGTGGCATAAAGTATGAAGAAAAATAATTTTATATATTTTAATTTCACGATGCCCCAATGGCGAGAGAGAAATAAACAGGGTACTTTGTCTATATGTTTACCTCTCACCCCATGCAGGAAACTGCACGGTAGGTCAACCGACAGTCTGAAATCCATGAATAACAGAAAACCCTTACTACAGTATACGAATCTAATTATCCAAGCACGGATTCCTATGATAGAAAATCACTATTCTGCATAGCAGTCAGATTTGACACTATACCAAATGATTACAAAAAGCTTTCGTATTGCGTACCTCATGTATATGCAGACGATGAGTAGTAAGGCCACCACCGACAGGAGTGTGATGGCAAATATCGCCAAAAGTTCCAAACCATGATTGCAGGTTTTTTCGGCGCCCTGTAATTTGAATCCGTGTTTAGAAATCCAATACAATCAAACCTATAAGCAAACCACCTATAGCACTTTCAAGTCGGATCAAGCAAGATCGCGCCCTTGAACGTTTAGTGTAACAATATACTATGCCGTCGCGATGAGGTCGATATAGAATGGATTGAACAGTATCGTAAGCGAGAACATACCTGGTTATAATGTGAGGGCGGTTCTTTGCTCTGACACCGCGGACCGTCAAATCCCACCGGGCACCTGAAACAAATCATCAAGAATTATTTGAATTCGCGAGTTTTGGCGCCTGCGGCGTTCTAGAATTTGCAATACATTCCGATCAATGCGTTGCATTGCGCTTATTGGATACTATTGGTGATTTGAGATGACAATTTAGAGTAATATTACGGCCGTTTCTATCATGCAACGACGCATGGTTATTATAGAAAGGTTCAATTTTATGTAATTAGTAATTGTGTGTTTTGTAATGACCCATGTCTACTGCCTCCTAACAGTGTCGGGGGCATCAAGCATAATATAGCGAAACCCTTTTCCGATGCACTGTATATTCGATAATCCAATATTTCACCGTAATCTCAGAGCTAGGCCCGTTGAACTATACTTCAATTCTCCAGCAAACGGTGCGGTTGGAAGAAAGGTGACTCATTACAGTCACGGAATCGAAACCGTTTTACTGGTAATCCATAGCGCGATGTAAGAATAAAAGTTTCTTTACGCGGGGAGATAAGACTGAGTGTAAATAAATTTAAGTACACCCGATAACACAGTAATGCGCGCCCGAACACTGACTAAATAGCACACGCGGTCCCGCAGGGGTTGATTGTTTTTAGTAACCTCAGATACCTCACCATCATTTTCGTTATCATGTTTTCGATTCAAGATACTACAAGAACTGCAATGCAGTCACAACTGGATGGAGTGGAAAGGAGTTGGCGAAGTAATCTGTCAAACTCCTATCTTGGTCATCTAACATTAGAAATTAGTGCTGGGTGGGTGACTGTGTCGCGTAGTGTACGCTTCTTCAATGTATAAGGTAAATATGTTTCATCACGCTTACTATTATGAGTGGAGGTTTTGCAAAGCGCTAGCGCTCACGATTCGGATATCCGCCGGCTTAAAAAACATTCCCTAATTCCCAATTGCTTATACCAATGCTCGTTTACCGTTACCGCATGATTGCACGAAATCTGACGCGTGCCACTCCGGGGCGATCGCTACAATGCTGCGCAACAGCGCGCGAAATCCCGATTTATGTCCAAGATAAGTGCTATACAAATCAGATGTCGAATCTAAAAATTACAATGACGATATTGCGCTTTTCGGCTGTGTGACGGACGACATTGTTTGTAGCAGTAAGTCCTGACGACGCGGTAGCGAGAACCTGATCTTATCTAAATCCGAATTCGGTGTTTTCGAATGGCTGTGTGCTTTGATGAGTGTTTTGAATTGTCGACGCTTTTAATAATTGAGAGATTTCCATGAGCTTTATTGGATTTCTTAACTATATGCCATGCCAAATCCTTACGGAACGGCCCAACGCTTTGAAACGACACAATGAAAAACGAATTATATGCCTGGATTGAATTATTCTTAACCAGAGTACCAACATCCCCATATGAATGAAAATAGCACTACGATTCATCAGTCCCTATCGACAGATTTGCTTTATGCTACTTCGTGCGGGTAAAACTATGCACTCTTTGAGCCTACGCGAACCAGCTGCTTAAAATCCGCCATTCCTACTATTTAGAATTGCATACGAGATCTTACTTGCACCAAGCCTCGCGCATCTCCTTATGATATATGCACAGGCCGCCGTTGTGACAGAATCCTGCCTTTTCCCGCGGGCAATGTTGCTGAACGATGGCCGCTTTGGATGCCGCTGTATCAAAGGATGAGAATGTCTAAGTATGCGAAACTGCAGTCCGGCACGCACACCGCGATTGCTCGCGACAACTTTCGTTGTTGCTCTTTCACGTGACGCAGAACCAAAATAATTTTTGCCACCAAATTTCCGCATATAAAATAGAAGTATCTTATGTAACCCGATGGAATTTACTAAACATTACATTACAAAATTACATCGAAATTCCGTGATATCCGATCTTAACTAAGGCGATTACCGGTGTTAGTGAGAATTTCCGGAGAAAATTTTCTAAGGAGGTCATGGTGTAATGGCATTCATGGGCGCAATGAGGAATCCGGGTTCATTCAACAGAACGGCTCCAATTACTCTGATTTTCGCATATACAGGAACGATACGTTTCAACTTGGTATGTGGGGAATTCCACCGTTGACCCAAGCCATATAGCAGACACTAGACCTGACACAATTGGATCCCCGCGGTTGGCGATTTCTCGATATCGTAAAAGTGAATGGAGTTCGTTCGCAAATATTGACAAAGTATTTCTAAATTTTCAATTGTAACACAGAAGTCGTTGGATACATCTCGTAAAACTTACCATCACATTTCTTTCCACAGTGTCCCTTGCACAGCGGCTCAATTGCCCGCTGTGCGGCGCACTGTTCCGCCATCAAACACAGGGAGTTGAAAAACGGCCTCTCCACCCTGAAAACGCGTAAAAATACCGTTAAATGATAGACAAGTACAGTGGAGTCGATGTATGTATGCTTAAGCGTGCCAATTATACATATTCTACTTAATGACAGCGCTCGAGATTACAGTACCATGATCTGACATATCGACTTTGCCAACCATTACTTATGTTTCATTCTTTGCTCTTTTTATATTATCTTAAGTTACTTTTCATCCAGCGTGCACGTCTCTTATTCACATGCTTTAGGGCGAGGTGGGTGTCTCATTAAAAGATAGGTCGTTTCGACACCTCACTGTCGTCTCATTTTATCGCGATTTTATGGTGTTGTGAGTCAGAAATAGAACAAGGCAAGACGATGACGAACTATATATGTACAAGGTATATTGTACATGCACAAGTAATGCAAAACACTTACTGTCCATCTTTAGCGCAGATAGGGTCCCAGGATCCACCGTAGCAACTGATTTGCGGACAGACGCACCGGTAGTAAGGTGTTCGCGTGGAAAGTTCCTGTTTACATCTCGCCCCGTATGAGCAGGATGCTGGGTTATTAGGGTCGCATTCGTCTTTCGGTATCGTCAGACCAAGCGACGCGTTGACAAAGCAAAGGGCGAAGAGAATAAGAATGGCGCTACGCGTTGGAAATTTGAGGAGAGCTGGACAACGCACAGTTTTTGATACAAATTCGTCTGATTTTTGTGGTTGAAATGTCTTTTTTGAAAAACACCGCAAACATTGCGAGGATGCGTTCAGTGTTCTGTGATGATATAAAACTCCATTTTCATCGAAATCCATAATTTTTTTCTCGGTGGACATCTTGTCACTTCTGATATTTGCGGTGCAAGTAAGACGGCGCTGCTATTGCGATGCAGGCTGCTAATACTGATATCAATCTGCAATGCAAAGTAAAATCACAACGCAATGTTAGATGCACATAATAAAAATATTTCAAATAAAGACTATGCATTGCAGTGATTCTAATGTACGTTATTTCAATAATAACGGCCCTTGCAAACTACGTTGTAAATAAGCGTTCAAGCGCATTTCATTTTGCCTCAACACTTCAAAGGGTAAGCATATCTGATGATGCAATACCAAAGGGAACGAACGTAGTAGTGTTATAAGTTTCATTCTACCATGCATCTTTCTGCAGTGTCAATCTCTTACTGTACTACAGTGCACCGTAAAGATCCGAGCTGCCCAAGCTTCCATGTCGAATTCTAATCTTGAGACCATGGAATGGCTATTAATGCGCAGCCACGCATCTTTTTTTACTTGTATTTTTCTGTTTCTTTTTATTGATCGTTGCGCCACCATGCGGTTTCGCTTATACAACTGATCTCCATTATTCTCTTATTTGTTTCTCCTTTGCAATGTAAATAACGACGGTTCGGTTCAAGTCTGTGCAACCTCGATGCGTAGGCATTCGCACTGCTGATCTCCACTTCTCGTACTTATTTCTACATCAACATCAGTGCTAATGGTTGTGATTACTGATTACATGCTTTCAACAAGGATTTCGGATTAGAACTTTCAACATAAGACACAAGAGCATACATCTTAACCTTCTGATTCATGTATGCATGTCTCCGCCGAAAGCTTGGTCTTCTATAAGATTATACAGTCACCATGAACAGTATTTCCACCTGCGTGTGATTTATTCTGATATTGCGTACTACTGTTGAAGCCGCAAGTAATATATCATCGACATATAATGCTTTTTGCAGTCTGATTCATCCCGTTGAAGATTGAAAATTGAGTAGAAAGACCGCATCTATAATGAACTAAGCTTTATGAGGTTTATAGTAAGCAAACTATATCACTAAACGTACCCGATAGAGCGTGTAGATTTGAGCTACTACTGATAAAAACTAGTTTTCAATGTATAGCTATTGTATTCCCGTTTTGGGTGATGGGATGGCAGTCTCTTGCAAGTATGAGAAAATAGACATTACAATTTATGCGACGCTCTGAATGGAATTTCTGTGAACTTTCTTTAGGAAAACGTCACATAACCACAATTGAAGATCCTTTACATTGTGACGTCAAACTGACAGCGTGACGTAATTAGACTATTGGTCATTTTGTTTCCCCGATTGCTATCTGACTGCTTATTAGACATTTCATAAAAGAATTTCTGAGAACTGTGATCCAATGCCCCAAAACACATTGAAGCCATGAAGTGGGAAACATGCTCAGTGACTCCATGCTACCATTCGTCACAACATCATAATTGCTCCACTCGTCATGTGGTTTCATGGTGTGAAGCGTCCTGACCTTGGTAGATGCAACAGCTATCAATCATCTTTCGCAAAAAGTCAGAACACTGACAAGCAATGAATAAATAAAATTCTGCAGCAAAATGAGTCGCCAACGTGACCGTTCATTTAGGGCGTAACTTGCCATTAGTTTCAATTCATGTTGTGTTCGTCTAATGTACCTCGTAAATACCATGACTTACAGTCAATCGTTTGAGGTGGTTTCAAAATTGCATGTCAGGACGAAATGCTTGGTTTCAATTAGTCGCGTGAGTCATAATACTTGCTAGTTTAATCATTCGCTGCAGTTGTAATTTCGCGCGCCACCCGAGCATTACAATGACAACTGATGAATGATGCGGAATTGCGCATACTCTGTGATAGGCTGCATAAATATTTTTCGACCGATAGGCCTATGTGCTATTTATTATTTAGAAGCATTGTTTCGAATACGTCATTACTGCCCGGCCAGAGGTAGGGTGACGTTGAAATTATTGCGTAATGACGAGCCCCATGCCCCCTTTGGACGTGACTGGAGCACGCGCCTAAAGATCGTCACGTAAAAAACAGGTATGGCTCATTATAGTCAGTAGTCACACAGCACAACAGTAATACAAATCGATCGGTACGAAGGATTGATTTTGAAATTCGTATTGGATGTAGTATGGCGAGTTGCTTGGCATGGCATATGACTAGAACGCGGTGAATTGCGCAACAATTCACCACGTGTGCTCATAGAAGACGGTCTCAATAAAAGTCACTAATGCTACTCATGTATAGATTGTAGAAGCAGGAGCTGTGGTATAAAAGCATATCCAATTACACGTAAATGCCGTGGTGATTATAAAATTAGTGTTGCATAATTTGTGAAAACTGATCAATTGATCATCGATATTGGATAGGATACAAAAGCAACTTCAACCAACTCCTACGGAGAATTAGATTCGAATATCACTTCTGACACCAACCGTTTTATGCTCGATCTATGGTATGCATTTGTAGGGTTGGGCCGGCCAACCTTTTCGGCCGAAGGGCCACATGTAAGCGACGAACCATTGCGCGGGCCACTATGCGCGCGAAACGCGAAAATTATTCAAAGTGTATAGATCAACAATAGGTCAATAATATTGTTACTTGAGTATATTGCCGGCCTGCTGTATATCGCTGGACTCAGTTCGCAATGACTGGACTATTCGGCGCCTGGACATATCGATATCGAAAGCTTTAGACAGCATGCGTCAATCATTTTGTGCCTAGGTTTCATCGTCGACGGTCTTTCTTCGAGCGCAAACGCAAGGTCGCATGTTGGACGACGCTTTCTCTCGTAATTGCGAATATAGATATACTCAATTTGGTACATTAGGCGTTCCTTCATTTTCAGGACGGGGTAACAATAATAAAAGCAGGAAATCGAATGACATCATATTGCGGAAAGCGTGAAGAAAAAATTTACTTTAGATAAATCCCCTGCAGAATATTCTACTTCATTGTAATGAACGAAGATCTACCAAAATGTGATTGTCCATGGGTCTGCCAAATGCCAATGCGTTGGAACTGATATACTAGTCGTCACATCCCAAGTGTTGCGGCCAGACTAATCAAATTTTTGGTTGGCCTTGCAAGTTCACAATCTGCCCAATCCATTTTTGATAATATTAGTCGAAAATAACCTCGCGGGCCACTCAAAACCTTCTCGTGTGCCACATTGTATTTATTGCGAAAATAGAATCATTAACAGAGGCGAGCACTATACGACCACTCATTTAGAGACAAGATAAGCATGAGTTTGGAAGATCACGGAACACAGTCATGGTAAAAATAATAAACAATGATCGGCACTAATTAATTACTATTGCTGTGCAACTGAGATTCTCGAGGCATCGATCCGAGAGAAGCAGCCGACGTGTTGGTAGATCTTGTTGATTGTGGTTACGTTCTGGTGCGTGCGTTGCGTCTCAGAGCGTCTTACGACTCGAAAATCGTACGTCGTCATCAGAATTCGTCACCAATATGTAAGACCTAGCGAAATGCATCCAATTCTCATAAAGTCGAGTTGCATACCGCATTATCTGCAGCGCGTGAACCAACCGCAATCACAAGTGAGAAAATCGGCGTCCATGCCAAGAAGTTTCTTAGCGCAGTCAAGATGGAATTCCTTCATGCCCCATCGAACAGGAAAGCCAGCAGAAGTAGGGACGTTCGGAGCGTTTTTTGATCTTCTCCGTACATAGTTTATGTGGGTGGACAAACATCAAAGGGCATTGCATCACCTAATTTCATATACTTTAAAAGTATTTTCACTTCAGAGCTGACAACAATTCACGTTTTAAGTTTGATATATTTTCATATCGATGATATCATTATCATTACTATTAGGGAGGTTGCGAACCCCTAAAAGGTCCTGATTCTTCGTCTGTGCACAAACCCTTGAAATTGGTTCTCTTAGAACACGTTCATAGATGACGTGACCGTGCCAACCATGGCACAAGTTACCTTTTGCCTTCTTGTGCCCCTATTTGAATGAGATATTTCTGACGTTGTATAGTCATTAATCCGAGTAGCCCAAAGAGTTGCGTAATTCGGAAGATGCCACTGGGGACGGTGTGACCGCGGAGGGGAATGATAAGCTGATCAGAGAATCGTCTACGACCAGAACCTTGCATCCTTGGACTCATATATATGGCGATCGAGTCATTATATTATTCACAACAGGTGATGTGACATTGCAAGCATATATCTCAAATCAGAAATAATTCGAGTATAGTAGGTTTATTTTACTTTTGTACTTGGTTCCTTACTCGCTATCGCCGTGATGCAGAAAGGGATTGGTAAGGTGATATTCAATGAATTTCGATCAGAAATATGAATATATCACTGTAACATTCTGATATAAATCTCACAGAGTGTTCACAGGAGGACCAATTCACAGTTCACAGCAAGTCCTCCCAAAGTGCGGTTGCGAACACGAACCACTGCAACATCGAGGATCGCATACCAAACACGAACGCCATGAAAACATCCCTATAATTGCATCGTATCGTATGGGAGATTGATTAAATCGAAATACTAATTTATTGATGTTTATTTGTGATTTCTGAAAGGTGAAATGGAAATAGGCTGGAGGCGTAGATCAACGATATCTAGCGTTGTTAATGGGTGTCTTAACCGGTTTGGTTTGAGTTTGCTATTATTTTATCGTAATTATAAGCGAAGAAAGAGCGTTGCTTTATTTCAAATCATTAGCAGATTTGCGTGGTAATATGGTGAGTTTTCTATCACTTAAAATCCACCAGTATTCACAACCTATTTAATTTTACCAGTCCCTTCAATTATAATCGCAGTCATGTATTGGATAACTGCAGTTGAAGTGTGTTACAACTAGTCATCACAACCTGTATTGTACATACTATCTTGAACGACCGTTCATATGCCTACGTTGGAATTATATAGCTGACGATAAATATGTCAGAGAGAGACTTTGGTGATCTCAAAATAGATTCATCCGACCCTGTGTCTGATGCCGTTTAATTAGAACAGAGCAGCCTTTTGCAATAACTGGTGAATATGGCATACCACTTTATAAATATACAATTCGGCTGTGACGAGACCGCAAAAGTGTCGTAAGTAAATATTTTGGATGTTTTTCTTTCGAATGTGCGTTGGGAATTTTCGATTGTATTTTTATATCGCTATTAAATATAGGCCAAGCGGAAAGACCTTGGGAATTATAATGGTCGTTTACCAAGCAATGCTACATCTTCGGTACATGCTCTTCCATAATAGCCCATGACTCTGTAAACTACTTAAATGAAACTGTGAAACTGTCACAACTTGAACACGCAGTTAATCAGGATTGGTTTCGCCGTATTAACGCCATATATTCTCAGTTGTTGTAGTTGCATTTACATGAAAGATAACTGTTGATTTAAAATTCAATAATTTTAATCCTCTTATCTCAAGCTATAGATGGAGAATGATGATGTTGAAAGTGATTACATTTGCGTCGAAATAAATGCCAACTCGAACTACTTCTGTCTTGAAAGGCTGACAAAGATGTAACCACTTGTCATTTGTGAAGTTAGCAATCGCCATTGATAATAATAATCTTCGCAAGTTTTTGAGTGATGGTGGAGATAATTATCAGTGTTTATTCGATTGTTCATATAGGAAAAGAAAACACCTCATGGCGATAGTGAAGGATGACGCAATGCAATTGTTTGCTGTTCAATACGGTTACGTTGTTTAGTCCCCTCATTATATAACCATTTCTATGTACAACTTCCATTAGAATAGTAAGTAGATATGTTGTATTTCAGCTGCACAACAAAATGCAAATGTCGTAAAAATGCGGATTAACTTGGCGTTGGAGTATCATCACGCGGGGGATATGGAATTTGGGTTTTATGATAATTGAGATGACATAGTACATATCGTATATATCATGTATAATCTTATACGAATCGCATAGAAAAATCACTAACGAATATATAGTCAATAATAATAACAATAATATTAATATAATAATTTATAGAGCACCGAATATAACAATATATCACTACTACACTAGGGCGCTGTGCATAAAAGGCAATAAAATATAAAAGTAAACGATATGTATAAAAGACGAAGTGCATAGCTGTAGGGCGGAATGAACACTACTCTAGTTCGAACGCTCGTGTGAATAAAATGGTCTTGATTTTGCGTTTGAAAACATATAGCGAGTCAACGGGGGCTTTCATGCTGACAGGGACGTAATTGATGCGTATGCAACAAGTCGACCTCAATATATCATATGCATGAGTCCACGGACATGCAGTTATTTAAAAAAAGATGCACGGAAATATCACGACCAAGGTTCGCAAGGACTATACGGTCATATGAATGCTTTACAAAATATGTTATCAGATATAACAATCACATGCATCAAAAACCAACACGACGCATTTAGATGAGTTCAGACGATGACAGGCTATGTATCACGAACGTGGTATTAATCATTAGCGCATGCGACTGGTTGAATGTACCACGGAATTAAAATTACTGAGCAGTAAAATCCTCAAAGTAACGATGAGAGTTTTTATCATCCGTTTGTCTAGTACGGAAATAATTGAATCTGATTCGTCACAATCGTAACCACAATGAAGCCACCGCATTGTCGCATTGAGTTTAGAAGTGTGCAAAGCTGGGAAATCCCAATGTCCCGAAACAGCTGTAAGGTCCGAATTCCGGATAACCCCGACAGAACTACCTGCTGGAATTCCCCAATTTTCATTCTCATGGCGATCGCCGGTGAATGAGTTTCGTTTATGTGTTATCCCTATAACGGGTTGTCTGACGCTCTATTGACTCCATTACCACTGTATAATATACAGTGTCTACTCTACAGTGTAAGTATAGCAATGGTATGTTTCGATTTGTCGTAAGTTAATGGGAACAGGGAATTCCCTCAAGAGCCAAATGTCAAAATTCAAATACGCTATTATTATACGGTTGCTGCTAGCTTCACAAATTCAAGTTGCCACCCGCAGAATCGTTGGACGAAGAAAAATAATCTGTGCTTTTGTGAAATATTTATTATTATAGAGACAATGACTGAATGCTGGACTGGGTTTCCTGCGAATTTTCCGGTGTTAAAGTGCCCCACGTGCCCTAGTTCCTTATTACGACAAACCGTAAATAAGCCATAAAGGCATGCAGATAGAGCACAAATAATATCAGTTCACATCGCGATGTCACCCGGATTTGAATTCGGAATTTGAAGCGAATATAGGAGATGACTCTATAGAAACAATACAGCATCATGATGTACCACAGTTTACGACGTTTTTTCTGCTACTCACATCCTTAAAGGTAATTTGTTTAATGCATCCTTCGATTCCAATCGGTTCAATTGACGTATTTAACTATCTGACATAGGCGGTTCCCAAGGTAAAGAAGACTTACGGATGACAATATTCAAACAGATCCGCAAATGATCGATAATTATCCTGCATTTTGCCCAAAACAATATCAGACTTATTCGACGACTTGACGAGTTTATATTTTAGAACCGCGCTTGCAATACTGCTAAATAAAGCCACATTCCACAATAATTCGAAATATATTTAGCGTCGTGTTTCGTGAAATGCAGGGGGTTTGAAGACTACAACGGTCGATATTCTTTATTACGAATCTGTTTCTTCCGACTTGTAGCACGACTCACTTGTATAGACGTTTTTAGACGTCGCTTAGCAGATCAGATTGCGAGCTTCAACAAACTAACGCAGGTCAAAAGAATCTAGAGCAGATGTGGTCTGAGCTATAGATTTCATCTATTACGGCGACTATACCATTGCGAACACGAAACAAGACCAAGGTCAAACTACGCTGGAGGTGATGTAAATTTCAAACAGCAGCACAAATGTAAGACACGGTTATATAAGACATAGGTCCGAAAACGACGTTTATTCATTGGCTTTAAACAAAAGACTATAATTAGCTTAGGCCCCAGATTGTAAACTTTTTCGCTTATTTCTGTTCAAATTCTATGAGGTTATGTACACTTGAACATGCGGTACAGCTGTTTGCTATTGGCAATGAATCATAAGCAAGTGATTCTCTCCAGGTAAGATTGCATAACCTGGTCTGAAGAATTATACAAATGAGTGACATAATACAAACACAGTCGAAATAGTTGGATGTCGCACTTCGTCGGCATCTGAAATAGTTTCGATGATATCGTATTACGAAACGAAATTTCCACATATCGCGGAGTTCGTAATGACAATTATAGACTCATCGTATGTTGGAACATATAACATCCGATTTTACCAGCTATTCCTGCCTGGGAATCAATAAAACAGTGTATACAATATTCGCTTCGCGGGCCGTTGACTCCGCTAGTGATCCGCTCGTTAATTTATACAATACAATCTGTTGAGACTATATTTGCCTTTAATATTTGCGAATATCTTTTGTGCGCTAATTTGTGTAAACGCGGTCAAGCCAAAGCCATGCTGGTAAACGGCAGAACGGGAAATCCCACAAAAATACCATGACAAGTACGGGTATTATTGCAATTCTCTACGATTAATTAATAATTTTTAAAAATAGCGGAATAACATTCGTCCTTGAGGATACGATACACGTATTCATTTGTCCCTTTAGTCCACATTGCCTTTTTTCTCGGCCCGCTAACTCGGTGATAACAGCGGGCTGTTTTTAAGGATCATTCGGCGCAGGATTTCAAATAAACACCGTTTGATTTTTGCCCAAATATTCTAGCAACAAGCAGCTTGAACCCGATCCTTTCCTGGCGTGATTATCACTGAACTGACATACGTCAAAAATCAGCGATGGTACGAGATCACCATGCTCGTCACGGCAGTCCTTTATGTCCTAAGTAGATCTTTGGCGAAATCTTGTCAACATGGTACGTATGTGTATATATGCGTATATATGCTTCTTACCGATGGCGATTGCTGTTTTGCAAACATAACGGTCATCGCATGATTTATTAATGTGAGCTTTTATGCGAAGAACATACGGCGAACGAAATAAAATATTTATTCAAATCTCACAAGGGGTTTGCGTGTGAAACTTGATGGTAATCGTTTGCTTGAGACTTGTAAAATGATTATCACTGATTACAATAGAATCTTAACGTCACTATCCAGAATATCTCCCCGTCCGGATGTCATGTATGTTATAATACTAAATGGAATCGGTTTTGCGACAGAAAGAAGGCTTCGCAGTCAATCGATTTTCCATGATGGAATTACCGATGTCAGCTGATGAGTTATCAAAAGCATTAATATGGTATCGGCGAAATCAAACACAATTTTTGGTCACATTCGTGTCATTTTAATAGATAGTCCCTTTATGCGGAAAATGCTTTGCGTCATTCGTGTCCTTATACTCAAATTGTCGGGCCCCCACGTACGCACCGTACAAATTACGTGTGAGCTATTTCAATTTCAGCAAGCAACGCAGTTAATGTCCGAAATGCGTAATGATGGAGATGAGTTCCAACTGTCCATCAACTGGATATTGGAAAGCACCATTATAATTTAATAGAACAGCATCATATTCGACGCTCCGTGGATGCGTTATTCTATTATAGTGTTTTTGGTAATTTACTGGCAAGGAATTGAGTGTGTAGAATCAATAAAAATAATTATTTGCAAGCATCTATCTCTATCATAAGTGAATGACACATGGTCAGATTCATCTCGATAGTAATTGGCCGAATGGAGGGATGAAAACAAGGGCTGGGAACAATGATTCTTTTATAATATATTCGTATCCGAATCGACTATTACTTGTAATGAGAGACGATATTTTCCTGTAATATAATCAATTAATCATACACTCCTTTTCAATGAGATTCATGGCAGTGATATAGTTTTGATAATATTCACCTCCTGCAAGCCTTGAAATATCGAGTTGCCGTATCACAGCATCCCAAACTTGCAGTACAAAGCTATGCAATACACGTTGGTTGACGTGACATTTCCAATGAAGATGGTCAGTAGGGTTATGACGAGAATTTTTTTTGCCTATAGCAGGAATTAAGGAACATTTTGGTATAAATTAATAAAATTATATTCATTTTGTTCAAATCAAAAAATGTCCCACACAAACTAACTTAAATTTTCGACACTGATCTAAACATAGAAAAATATTTACGATTGAAAGGTATTCTTTGCTACAAATTTAATCTTCATATATATGTCCTTTTGCACTTCTGGTATCGTTCATCCCTCAATCTGACTTCCCTTTCTGTTATTATGTTAGTATGTTAGTGCCAGGGACATCTACAACGGACATATCCGACTTACAATGGGATTTTAAGGCACATTATCGCTGCAGAAGTTCGAGCGCAAAGATAGCAGCAAATAATCTTTGGTATACTCTAGAGTAGGGGTGTCAAACATACGGCCCGTCAGACCATTTCATCCGGCCCGCGAAGCAATTCTGAGTAGATTGAAAAATTATTATATTTTCCAGCACGTTTGCAACAAATGTTGAGATCTTTTGCAGGAAACACTTCCATGTTCATAGGCCCTATTATAACCACCCAACTACGGAGTTGTGGTTTCACTCTAGTTAGCATAACTACTAACATGTCAGTGAATTTGACATTCAATTTCACGAAGGCAAAAAAAGTGCACACTAAGTTCAGAGTTTTATACAAATATGGGCCCAGAAAGTGGTTATTCACAGAAGCGAAAACGCTAATCCGGAATCATTATATGCAGTTTAAATGCAAAATACATTAGTAAAACACAAATATATAGTTGAAATATCTATGGTCGCACCGCTGTGTCACTTTCGATCCATTATATCCCCAGACACGAGAGAAACCGGACTCGTTGAATAATAATAAACGAAATTCCAACGTCCGCGTTTCCAATTAAATATCTGGTGTTCCTCACAACGCATATGCAGGGCTAACGCCAGATCACAACTAAATTAAAGGGAGTATTTAAAATCCCAACTTATATCGTCGTTAACCTAACGCCACTGTTTTAGCGGTTCTTATCTGTATTCAACCGGACAATCATCGTATTTTTGACAATCCCATTGTTCGCGAATAAAGGTGTTGCGACTTGCTACTTAAACAAACCCATGAACCGTGTATTATATATATATGCTTTTAAGGTTTTCAAGTGATAACCAAGAACACGGGGTAACATTTTTGAACCAGTTGACTGGTCGGTCCCGCGAGCGATTTGAAGGCTTGAATCCGGCCCGCGGCGCAATTTGAGTTTGACACCCCAGCTCTAGAGCCCGACGGATATTGGATTTTTGGGTCGATACCGATACCTCACACCTTGACCGAGAACCCCAATATATTCAGCCTATATTCAAAGGAAGTTGAATATACATACGCACATTTTCAAAGCTTCAGAGCATTTATTTGAACATCTTTACGCCCATTGTTATGCTGAAACATGAAACAAACTAGATGGGCTACATCGGGACAGCTGTTAAGTATAAGCTATGTGACATATATCAATATTCTCAGGCTAGCGGTCGAAGATTATAGTTTCTGACTTCCTACCGCCATGTTGTGACGTCACGAAAATTGCCGATAATTTTTCAGCTTCAATGGCCGATACCGATAATTCTTTCAAAGTGTGATATCGTCCCGATATTATCGGCGAACCGATAATCGGTCGGGCTCCAGTCCAGTCCAGTTCCATCAATTGACATCCATTTGCGATGAATAAGCATGACATCTCAAGAGTTACGCTCCATCTGGGGACTTGGAAGTACGGAATTATAGCCCTTGAGCTCCATCTCGCATTGCGTAGATATGGAAGTTTATGCCAATTCATTAGTGGTAATCTACTATTTTCTCTGAAAGAGCGGCACGCTTTGCACAGCACATAGATAAACTTAAAATCATTCCTCCATCCTCGGTTTTCTAATATTTTCATTTGAAATTCTGGCTTGGTTCATTGCACCAAGTTTTCGTAGTGTTTCACCATATCATCTCCAAATATGCAGCTGAGAGTTGGATTTGTTGAGGATGTTGGATTGAAGAACTCTGATATGCTTTAAGAATCGAGAATATTAGGTTGGCAACCAATGTGTTGTGGTTTATGAAAACCAATGCTCATCACTGCAATTTGCAGTGTCACAACAACACCATTCCACCGCCCAGTTTCAACAGATGCTGAGTCACATGTGATATGACATTATCAAATTTTCATCATTTTCCTCTAATCGGTTTTCTAGACCGCTGAAAATATAATGAGTTGTTTTACTTTCGCCTTTTCGAACAACCAGTTCGATTTGTGTAAGACAAATTGAAATTATACGATATATACAGTCTACATCTAAAATAGAAATTAATAATTATTTAATAATTATTTAATTTTTACTGTAAGCAAGAAAACGATCGGAATAATTCAATCTGGGCAATCACAATTTACCAAAATACTATTTTAAATCTTCGCAATTGGAATTGTGTCAGTTAAATTCAAATCAGTCGGTATATATATTATATAGTCTGTATCTCCAAAAAAAGCCTATTCTTAATACAGTGAAACTTGAAAATTTTTGTGCGGGAGGTTTTTGTTTAACCAGTCCTAACTTTTGTCAATTTTGAACTCAGGACACAAAAGTTCATCGTTTGTGACTACAGGACACACAAAATTTTGATTTTTTTTCTAGTCATAACCCTAATGATCAACCTGCACTATACTACATTGCCATAAGATGCAATGAGATAGGTATGGTCGGAAATGCTAAATTACCTTTAGTGGGGTACAGGACCGTAAGTGCCGCACTCCAAACCCCACAATTAGAGGGTGAGCTCGAAGGAGGCCCAAAATTATTTCGTGAATTAACATAAATTATGAAGCAATACTTTGGAAATTTATATAACTTTATAAAAAAATTCGCGCCGCGCGCGATTTAATGTAGCCAAATACCCTGATCATTGGTTATCCTTCCCCCAACAAAAATATGCAGGATCTATAGAAGTGGGCACTTGGGCGTAAGCCATTGCCGCGCCACAACGCATCAAGACATATGAAGTTATAGGCCATGTGACATGCGACTCCGAGATGTATGCCAGAACGATAGGCAGCGAGAAGAACTTGGCCAAAAAAGACTGCCCTTGTGCTGACCGAAAACTTCGATATATATACAATATTTAATTGTTCATAGGCGCCTAAATGGCTGGCGCCGAATGTTCTTTTCCTGGCGATCTGCGATCTGAACCCCACAAGACAAATGCCATCCCACAGAGAAAAATTATTAGCCAGTAAAACGATCGGCAGCGAGAAAACCTTCGCCGAAAAGGACTGCCCTTGTTCTTACATACAATATACATATATTTTTAATTGTCCATAAACGCCTAAATGACTGGCGCCGCATGTTCCTGTCCTGGCAATCTGAATACCTCAAGACAAATGCCATCCCACAGAGAAAAATTATTAGCCAGTAAAGAAATACCAATTTGAAATCGTGTGCGTCTTTTAGTTTAGTACGTTTGGGCGATTTCAATATCTTTTGACATAGCAGATAGGAGGTCACGAAATAGCATCATGTGAAGAAGTCATTATACCAACGGGCTTGCCCAAAGATGTTTAATTATGATTTAGGGCTCTTACCTTTTCTAACATACCTCACTCAGCTCTGTTGCCGGTAAATCTGATTACGTGAACAGAGAGAGGATGAAAAAAATTGATAGCAATATATATGCAATTTCCGATCATATTGACCGAGTTGACGAAGTGCTGTTACGGTCCTGATGTGGTATGAAAACTGTGAATATCTTCTTTGTGGTGGAAGAAAAAGTACATATTTGAACTTTACGCATCGGTCCTACTCTTATAACGTATTTAGTAGCTTACTCGATTTTCCCATCTCTATCAATACCCAACCAAATCGAACATATGAATAGAATTTTGTGAGTAAACGGACCAGTGGTGAACGGTTATTGGGAAAGTGAAAACATAACCTCCTCAATAATAAATCACGGTTTTAGGCGACGTCACCATAGGGACAAAATATAAGTTTGAAATGATGGTAATTATTGTTATGGTCATCGTATATTGATGATCCTCCACTTTGTGGTCGACTAAGATTAAAGTCAGACTGAAAAATACGAATCTATATTTATATGACTTTGGTCACTAGCATAGCATCGTTAATAGCAGTAGTCATCAAAACTTCTCGGAGCTGAGAAGTTATTTGCGGCGAGAAGAAACGGAATGCCTTACAAATTCCATCGGAAATAATAGAAGTGTAATGTTCAGCGGTGCTGCTAATTTCATGTTTTTAACAAACGGAGGCAATTCGTGAATTTGTACCGACATTACATACACCACTGCTCATGTCAGTCTCTGTTACACCTAATAATTTTTACTATACTTTGCATGTGTATGCATTATGCAACCAACCATCATATTCCTTTATAAATGTCTTCTGATATTGGTTTCAATCATATATTCTTTATAAAGAGGAGCCAGAACATTGCAACGTACACATGAACATTGTCTAATGGTTGGCAAAGACTGTTTTCGTTATCATAATCCCAGTGACTTATGATAACCTAATCTTATCTTTATCTAAAATATATCAGTGTTTTCTCACGAATTATATGTTGGTACCGAATGTACATGATGGGCGTGTCAGTCACAGCGGCTTATTATAAGGAACTATTATGGTGTTGCTTGCCTGGAATGAGAAAAGTTTCGTCCGAATTGGCGATTTGCGCGATTGCTGTAATCCTGAACAGAGCACTTTTCGTTTGCGATTTTGTAAACGAATTCAAAATTATAGCTATTATGTTGGCTAATCCTGCCTCGCATCTTATTAGCGAACTAAAGACACCGTTCATCATAATAGGGAACATGGAAACCGTTTCAGAAACTAAGCTCAGAGGTATTGGCAAGAAAAACGCATATGGAAGGTGCTTCTAGCATCCGTATATAAGTATCACGAATTTAAGGTGCTTATTTATTATCAGATTATCTCCCATCTGCACTATCCACACACAAAAAATACTATGTGAAAACCAGTGGCGGCTCGTGACAATATCGGGTGGTGGGGCAAGGGCTGCAAGCGACTTTTTATCAAGATGACGTCACAATGGCGTTTTCCAACGTAAACAAGTAACTTAATGATGGTACGGTAACATGAATTTCCCGGCAACAGTGATTTTAACGTATTTGCCACGAGAGGTCCGCTGGTGAGCTGTGACTTGAAGTGTGGTAACTGCGTAAACGGCGTACGGAACAAAGATTCAACACGGTTCATGTTCGCATTAGACCTCACTAATTATCTGCAGAAATGGAAATGACTATAACTCGAGAGATAGCGTAAGCCTAATTGGAAAGGTCAACGAATTCGGACAGATACGCAATTGTTATCTCATAGATTGGGCCTGTCCTATTGAATCCAAAACATCATTCTAAAGAACTAAGAATAGCAGCCTCGGAAATTTGGTCTCGGTAGTCGGTACAGCATAAGAGATTTTGGCCTTGAAACTGGAGACTGTAACACGACACATACGTTTTTATTACTG
>KE606102.1:1146-12681 GCA_000444245.1 Botryllus schlosseri | reverse complement strand
GTCTCAGAATAAACCGACCCCCTCACGTTGTTCGCTTTTGCCACGAAATTATAGTTGTACTGTTTAGTGAGCCAGCGCGAAGCGCAAAACTTTTCGATAATTCATGACAAAATCGGTAAATAAGATTTTTGAAAAATTTGCATAGATTTTCAAAAAATGCTCCATAATTTAAGCTCATTCACGAAATAATTTTGGGCCCCCTTCGAGCTCCCCCCCCCCAATTGGGGGGTTTGGGATGCGGAAGTTACGGCCCTGGGTGTAAATGACCATTGTAGTCGACAAACACCTTGAATACCACAAACAACAAACAAACATAGCTCAAGACGACGTCTGAAGTCGAGAATTTACGATGCATATATTTCGGATCGAAACAGTACTTCGTCAACCTCCCACCCACCGCTGTTGGGGGCCGTATGTGAAATGAATCACGCTTAATTGCTCATTGACCCATTATAAAATCAAGACAACTGACATCTACCTAAACGCTCTAAGAAAATTTTCGACATAAATTATTCTAAAAAAAAGTAACTTGATTTAAGAAATAATTTTGGGGCCCCTTCGAACTCGCCCTCCAATTGGCGAGTTTGGGGTGCGGCTGTTACGGCCCTACATGCAATTTTATCGTATAAGCGGAAATCGAAATTAGGTTCAGGGATTTTTAAGCACCACAAGATTGCGATACAATGAAAACTTAGGAAGTATTCGAAACAACTTGTTCGAGTCTATCAATCAAAACACGGTGGCCTGAAATAAATACGTAACAGCTTTGAGTCGGAAACACCAACTACTTGCAGACATTGTCACCGTAGCAATCTATCCGTCAGTCATGCATTACATCTCCTTTTCCACATCTTAAGTTATTGCTGTTACAAATTACCGTCGTCTCTGGCTTGAATCTTTCCGGTAAAAAAGCGCAGCAAGCAGCAAATGCGTTGAGAAAAGCCTGCCTGAAACGCTTGTTGAGAAAGCAATATACGACTGGATTTATGCAACTTGAGACGTAAATTAAAATCTGGAATCAATCGATATCACATAAGAGTGTGTAAATCAATGGTATTCTGGTTGCATATCACTAATAATCACCTGCGTAATATTGATTGGTATTCCTTGAAGTAGCCTCGACGCTGACCTTGGGTCAAACGACTTCCAGACGTTCGCCACAAATGTAGGAGTCCAGCAAACGAAAAATAGTACCTGAATATGTTGCACATCGGTATGGAAAGTATAGCGATTGACTGGTATGCGTATTTCACGCTGATGATCGGAGACCTATTTATCTAAACTAGGCATTGGTATATTCCTACTTTTTGGCCAGCATTGGTGGCAAAATGATTTTATTAGTAATAATAGTCGTGATAACCGTCCGATTATATTTTCATCTGCCCAAAACACGCACAATGTACAATAATGTGATATGCAAGGCACAGTGTGATGTGATGAACAGATAGGAAGATGCCGAAAAGACCAGCTGCGGTCTCTCAATCAGGCATCCACCTAGGCCTAGTGCCCGATGTCACAGTATTCTTCGATGGTCTTTCTTCCACGGTCCTTTTCAAACACCATTTCTTGCTCTTTTCTTTCTTCATCGGGTCTTATACTAGGCTTTTTGTCGTTGTAAGAACAACGACACGGGGGACGGCGAGCCCTGAATAACCTTGGTCAGCGGGACTTGAACACAGGCCGCATGCGTATAGATGCCGCCGACTCTCACTACTTTTAGCGTCGGCGGTCATCATCATCAGGACACCCATTCCGTACCGATGATATATACTTGCTATAACTGTTAAAACATGTTTTAAACAAATTGTTTTAAAACAGCGTTTGTTTTAAATGCTACCCTACATTCAAGTATAAAAAAGGATGGAGTCGAAACGACTTGGTTTAATTAATTATGACCAAGCATGCAGATATTACGCATGCACAATGTACACCGAACGTGAAATAGACATTTGCCATTCAATTCCAGAAGTCATCCCACGGGCTTGTATCGGATAGACTGGTTCTGGATAATACTTTCCGAAATGAGATTGAGTCACAATGTCAGTTTACATTTCTCTTTTCCCAATAAAGACAACAAAACCTGGTCTGGCGGATAACGGATAACGCATAGAAAAGAAGAACGAGCAGTATACTGATAGTCCATGAATAATATCAGTCATTTCCGGCCATTAACTGACCATTAAAGTACAAAGTATTTGTGGGGTATCGCACGCCCATTGTACGTTATATAAATATGCTCTACACAACAGGGGTGGGCATACCTGTTTCATCTCGAGCCGCATATCAAAAATATTTGCTTCGAAACAGCCACAACACAAAATACAAAAACACGAATTCATTACGTCACATTGAAATGGAGGCCATGGAATGAAGTTTACTATTGTGTGGTGATACGGTTTCCGCCTGGGTTGCAAGGTGTTGAAATCAGGCTGATGTGACCTCAACGCAGTGTGGAACAGTTCCTGCAAGTGCTGATTAGAATTTAAGGAAGATTGCAGCTCGGTAATCTCGATGACACTTTCCTGACCAAACTCTGCAATTATTGCTAGCGTTTACAATATAAATGGAAGAGCCGTATTCGCAATTGCTAGCCCGGAAATGATTGTGACCTGCGCTGGCGTAATTAATTATCAAGTTCATTGTTGAACACAATGAATTATCATTAATTGGTGAACAGGTAGCCTTTCCATTGTTGTGAATGAAGCGTTTATATGAAGTCGATTCTGGAGCTCAATTCCAAATTTCGAACCCTGTAGTGTCACCATTCCGTAAATTTACAAGTCTTGCGTAACCCATAAGGAAAGAAACGGGCGATAAAATCCAGCATCAATCTATAATCATTAGGGCAAGTTTTTGTTGCACTGAAAATGCGAGAAAGTTGCATCTAATTTTGAAAAAAGTTGCAGTAAAAACTTGTATTTATAATTTCTGTTCAATTAGTAGGGTATGGGATACCCGAAAGGTTCCGTTGTTTAACCTAGTTTCTGCAGAGCTGTCAAATTTGTCACTTTGCCATTTCACGGACATTCTGGCGGGACCGCTTAAAAATTACATTTCTCCCCGGTACACAGCAAGAAAATTACACAATGCGGGAATAATTTTCCCCCAAAAGTCACACAGCATAGCGATAACCCCCTCCTACTAAAACAAGTCAAGTAACGCACCCCAGACCCCCTAGGTCTGAAAACCCTACCCAAGGCGTTCCGGAAAACTCAGACTTGGTGACTTTAACAAAATCAATAAATTAGAAAGGCGACCCAGTGAAAATGTTATTTTCGGTGGTCTCGCCAGGGCGTTCGTGAAATGGGAAACTATCTCAAATTTAAACGACGGAATTAATAACGCAATCTATTAACATATTGTTGGGGCACGGTCGTGCTCGGCAGAGGTAGTTTTTGCTTGCAAACCATTGTGTCATAGATAGTGAGATGCAGCTAACCCGTCGTATAGCTCTTTGTTAGTAAATCAAAGAGAATAGAACCATGCCTGTTCTTAAATCATTCCTTTACATTTTTACGGAATATTTGATAAAAGTTGCAGTAAAAATTGGGTATAAAAAACTGAGAAAAGTTGCAAAAAGTTGCACTATAAGATCCTTCGAACAGCTTAATACATCATAGTACATAGGTTCTGAGTATCTACGAAGCTGTTGGAAGCTGTAAAAATGTTTGCAAAAGTGGCAAAAACTTGCCCTAATAATCAGGTTGAACATCTCTAGCAAATTATGCACTTATGCATTCACTATTAAAGAGCCGCAATCAAAGGCTAAAAGATCCGCATGCGGCTCGCGAGCCGCAGTTTCGCCACCCCTGCCCTATATGATATCAAAATCCTAACTTGGGAGTGTCAAAATTGATAACAATGAGATCTGAAGATTCACGAATTCGCCATTGTCAAAATTCTTTTCGTCATAATTGACTAATCAACATAAGATACGCGAACCCACCACGATCAAAATTAGCATTTTGACGACCTTGAGTCTTTCCTCATCATGGTCCGTGTTTTTTGTTTTTCTTGGTTGCTCGTCACTACGGCTTGGAGGTCGTTCATAATCCGGGGGCTTGAGAAGGGATCGGCCGCATTGTTCGTGAGAAGAAGCAGAATTTTCCGATTCGCAGTTTTTATTTTGATTATTCGTATGGTACTGTGAAATCAAACCCAATGAAATTCATACAATATCAGCGAAAAGACCAAGTTGCTAATAATTATGGGTCGCCCACTGCCTGGATTATCATATACACCAGGGGTTCTCAACTTCCCTTCTACAACGGGCCGCATTTTAACAGCAGAAGACGCTGCGGGCCGCAGAACAATATTAACATGTATTTGTGGGCGAATGTTAAATTTAGGCTACTGTAGCCTATATTTACCAGTCGTATACGGGGATTTAGTACGTTTTGTGCATTATAATGAACAGCATTCGTAGGTTTGCAGCTGCTGCTTCTTGTGAGACGATGTATCTTCTAGCGGCACAAGTAAATCCCTTCATGGAGCTTGCATTGCATTCGTTGCTTATGTCGGTATTTGCAACTTCAAACCATTCCACCAGAGAACCGAACTCTCTGTTTCAATGCGTGAGCGAGCAAGTATAAAATTACGGTAACTTTTGCGTTACGGAGGGCATTAGCACATTCAGCTGTGAGTGATATGAGAAGTCTCGTGTTCCGGGTCATTTCCGAGCAAACCAATCAACAGTTACAGCAATTACAGCAGTTACAGCAATAGTTACAGAAGTCATCTTTGTCAAGTTGAGATTTTTTGCTGGTCCCCTCCCCGCGTTTACCCAGCCAGGATTTCCTCTACATCAGTGGTTCTCAACCTCGGGGGCGTGAAAGCATTGAAGTGGGCGCGAAGAAGCGGTCAACTGAGAAAATTTTCGCGCTCCGCGCGATTTGCGTCCAGTTCACGCGTGTTTCTCTATATACAGACCTAATTTCATATTTTTAATTCTCTCATCAACACTCATAACCGTCCATGCCATCAAACAATCTGTAGGGGTTGCTAGCATCCCGGTTGGATTTTGTGATATGACGATAAGGGGGGGGGGGAGCGCGAAATGTTTCACTATCAAAAAGGGGGGTATGACTAAAAAAAGGTTGAGAACCACTGCTCTACATACATGTCCACTCTGATGAATTTCAACCAGATAATTAGTTATGCAATGTCGGTGGATTTGACCAAGGCGGGGTTGAAGTAGTCTGTGCGACAACCTTTTAAGACACACCCCTCTTTTTGATAGGGAAAAATTTCGTGCCCCTTTGTCGTCATATCACAAATTGCAACCAGAATGCTAGCAATACCAACGGCTACTTTGGTGGCAAGGAAGGTTATGGCTGTTGATGAGAGAATTCACAAATATGAAATTCGGACTATAGGCCTACACAGAGCAATAATTAAGAACTGGAGATAAATTGGGAGCAGTGCAAAATTTTCTTTGCTTGACCGCAGCTTCGCGCCCCCTTCAGATGCGTTCAGGCCCCCCGGAAGCGCGCCCCCACTTTGAGAACCACTGCTTTCAATAATGAATTATTAAACCAAACAGAGACGATGCAATAAAAGAGCTAAGTATCTTAATCTATTTATAACAATACCGTTTCAGTAAATTGCGTTTATGCTGAAATATGTCGCGGGCCACAAAATATACGTCTGCGGGCCGCGGGTTGAGAACCCCTGCCTTATACTATAACCGATATAGAATCAATGGAAGTCCATATGCATGTGTATGCTTTTGAGATAGCTAGATGGTGAGATCCAGAGGTAGGTTACTAGTTACCTTTAAATTTTCGTCATAAGTATATAGCCTACTCGAGTGTTTTGATGCGGCTGCCTACGTATACTCTGAAGTTTGAAATGCTGCTCCGACATCCAAAATGGTAGAACCACTGATCAAGAGTATCGTCGTTTAGACGGTTCGTAATTTGTTGTCGAAATATCCTTAACATATGGGTGGGGGTACCAGACCTAGGCAATTTTCAAAAAGGGGTGCAGCAGGAAAAAAGGTTAAGAAACAATGTTTTAGAGTTAGACAATCAGTCGAGTATGTGACACTCCTTTATTACCAAAATGAGAGATGTGGCGCTACGTAAGCCTTGGTAGATGCTGTTTACAAATCCCGGGATTTCATTGGGGTTAATCCCGGGATCGGGATAGCTTGAAATCCCGGGATCCCGGGCTCGGGATTTCCCGGGGCCCCAACGCTACCTACCATTTGCATACCAATATGCAACAGTAGAATAGTCAAAAATGCAACAGCTTTTTCGAATGTACTCACAGCGGATCAGGGAGCCTGAGTCACAACGACCAGTTCAGGATCTAATGGTCTACAATACTGCATTTTATGCTACAATACTCCAGATGAAAATATTTTCTTACAGTCTGCCAGTCGTATTCATCCACCACCAGTCTATAGCAGTACGATCCATGCTTTTCAAATCCTGCTGCCTCGTCACAATCTGGTACATCTTGGTTGGATTTTTTGCAAATGTACTTCCTATTAACAACGGATAAGCATTATCAATGATACTATAACAGCTCGCACCCTGCATTTAAAAACCTTGATTTATCACACTGTGTATCATCCCAAGATCCCTGAGATTGTGCATTGTTTATTTCATCCGTGATTTCGATGCAATCCTCTTGGACTGAAGCGTCAGCTGTGTTGGCTCCATTGTCAGGTTGTCCAGCTTTCCACACACTTGTGAATGAGATCAGTTACAGTTATCATGATAGAAAATATGATGGTCGAAAATCACCCAGTAAGTTAGCAATCAAGTGGGTAGGCACATACATACTGCAATACAATAAAATGGAGTATGATACCGTAAGTCATTTCCAGTATGACAATTGAATGACAATTACACATGCTGACCGAGTTACCATAGAATATGAAGAAAATTTAAAAATGGAGGAATAGTTATGAAATTATAAACATCAGTGTGACAGGTTTGCGCGTAGAGTGCTTGATCCATCACTATTATATTGTACAATTATCTTGGACCTGAAACGTGACAGACATATACTCACGGTATGGTGTTATCAAATACTGTGCCATCACTCCAGACGATTGATCCTTCGAATGAAATATCATTAGCTCCAACCCAATAGTCACTTCCCGTATTGGCAATGAACTTATTATAAACATAATCCTGAAACATAACTCAATAAGTAAGCAGTCAAAGAAGTCAAGACAATAATGAGTTACCCTTTCAGTGGCATCTGCGAGGCTCACAAGATCTCCACCCATTGTCTGACAATTGGAGCGAGCTATATTCCAAGACACTCTTGCGCTTGAGCTGAAATAACACTGACCAGCAGTCTCCGTCCAATCGGTAGGGCATACTGCCAAACAGCATTCTTAAGAAATATACGTATTATTATATATTGTATCATTAATTATGACTGTATAAGGGATGGAAGGGGGGCAGAGTAACGAGCTTGGAAGTTTTCGTCCATCTCCGTATAACCAATCATTTGTCTCTATCATAGTCTCTGACAAATACTTCTACTACCACTCAGTGTCACTCTTGGCAACAAATATATGATTAAAGGTGCATAGGACTAGACCAGGGATTCTTAGCATGGGGCCCAGCGACCAGCAGACTGGTCGTCGAGGGTCCATCTAATGCCAATGTATTTACTACAAATATCCAGCTACATTGTCCTTACTCAAAAGATATGTCCTTAATTTTGACTGCTCTTCGTTTTTTCTTATTTTCAGAGCTCACAGCAGGTCACAATAGTCACACGAACACAACTAATTACACTCCAACTTTCAACAAAGTAAAAATTCTATTTTGTGAGAACATATTCCCACAACAACACTGGTATCAGTCGAGTTAAGATAATGTTACAACTTCAACGATGTGCTTGCTGTGGGAAATGTAGATTAGAAGTGTTACGTAATATATTTGAGCAAAATATATCATATATATCAACATTCAAATCTGCAATTGGTTCAATAAAAGACAATAAATTCTGGAGACGGTAATCAACAACAATCTGTGTGCTCTAGGCGTTTATATGTCTAAGATATAAGTCGTTGTGATACTTCGAGTTATCCAGGCCTCCTGGAACAAACTTCTGGAGTCAGACCACAGACCACTGCAGACATGGACAAGTAGATAACTCTAGTAGTCTAATTTCAATAAATAAGAACGAAATGCCACCAATCTAATTCTAATCCAATTTGTGAAATGTTTCTATGCTCTAATTCTAATTTAATTTATGAGAAGTTCTTATGCTCTAATTCTAAGTTCTTGCGAATTCGGCAATTCTAATTCTAATCTAATTTGAAAAACTGTATAGCTCTAATTTTAGTTCTAATCTAATTTGGACAAAGCTGTGTAGCTCTAATTCTAATTCTAATCTAGTTTGGAAACTATTGTGTAGCTCTAATAGTGTAATGGTGATGCGTCTGGTTTCTCGATCGGTAGGTCGTGGGTTCGATCCCTGGCTGTGTCAGACCAAAGACTCGAAAACTGGTATCCGCAGCTATCCTGCTACGCGCTCAGCATCCACGGATAGCATGGAAGAGAAAAAACGGTGGTGCAGACTAGGCGGCCTTACGGTCGTATCGCATCTCCGTCGTCAAAGCATCTCAATAGTACAGGCGAAAAAGAATATCATATCTCTCTCTCTTTCTGTAATCTAATTCGCAAAATTTGAAAACTGTCCAGTTGTCCAAGTCTGAACCACTGCCTTACAGTGGACAACACAGTCCTATGGACAGTTTTCGGTACCGCACCGCCGCACGGATAATGTGACGCGCAATCTCACATTATACTTGTTTACGGCTTTGAATAATTATCAACGTCCACTATTCTTTTCTATTTTGATTCTTTGCCTCCGGCCAGTAGTCCGGTGGAAAGTCAGCTGTTCTGTCGTTATTATTGCCTTTCTATTTGTCTCCTGATCTCTATTCCAGTCTCAATCCCTGGCCGCAGTCTTTTCCCATGACATATGCTAAGAAAACCCGTTAGCAATGAATGACGAGACCATCCTGATTCCCGAGACAGATTGAGATGAATTCAAGGATTCCGAGAGACACTTTGTTAGTCAGTCAGACTGCATTATGAGAATCAGTACATCCATCCCCGACCTATAGGCTATGCTGCCACCGAGATTCTGGCAGAAGATTCTAACGTCGTGTTATTGGAATTCCCAGTCAGTAATGACATTTTACCCCAGTGATTCTGTGATCCAATAATGTGATATTCTTACCGGAAAAAAAGTTTTATCCGGTAGTTTAGCTTTGAAATGATCAAAACACGAGTATTTTTTGCAAAATTTGCTGCAGTTTTGGTGAATTTCCTTTGCTTTTATGACGCTCAATATGCAACGGCCTGCCTTCTACTCTGAATACGATGTATAGGCTATTTAGACTTGCTATCATAATAATAAAATAAAGATTATATCAAAAAGTTGGCAAATCGCGAGACACCGACGACGTCATAGTGTACATGTTCTCATAGAATATTGGATATTATTTGAGTGCCGAACGTTAAACGAGTATGTTTGCGTGATGCAGGCTACTTTCTGTAAAATTCAATTAAATAACGAAATATCTAAGGAACTTCACGCCGAAAATGGTAAATATTGGTGAGGCTCGTGCTTTGTACCGGGAATTGGCTACTAGAAAGTATATGATATGTGTATAGTTTTAACTGCTACATCTATAGCTAGCATATCGTCTTCCAAAAACATAGCCTACTTTGCTGTAGTATGGGAGCTTCTGTAATAACCTTAGAGAGGTGGTTCTCGACCAGCGATTTGACTGCTCGAGGGTGCCGTGAGAAAATGTGGTATTAAACAGGCCGACGTATATGAAAAGTAAGGAATTCAAATTATGTGTCTGTAGGGTTACCATTTTTTAGAAATCTGAAAAGAGGACACTTTTTCAAAATTTTCCAACTTGCGATACCGGATGTAAATCCTTAAAAATGGTAAATTTTTCCCATTTCGTGGTCGGTTGACCGAAAAAAAAGAAAAAGGTCAACTTTACGGCTCCAAGGTGGGTGTCTGATTCCATAGACAAATCCAAGTTGCATCGACATCTTCCTGTCTATTCATTGTATCGCATTTTTTGTGGTGTATTGAACTGATAAAATTGCTAATAAACCAATGATGAACTCCCGAAATACAGGTTTTCCTTCCGTATGATCCGTTGGTTGACTAAAAAAAGGTCAACTTTCCGGCTCAGCTCCCGAAATAGCGGCCGCAGCGTCACTTCAGTGCTGATTGCTGGTTTACCGTATCTCAGTCGGATTTTGCCCTCTTTTTAACCGAAATTCTCAAAACGAGGACAAAATCTCAGAAAATAGGACATTTGGGCGTCCTCCGAGAACACTTTCGAAAAATTCAAAAAAGAGGACAAATCCTCTTAGAAGAAGACGTATGGTAAACCTATGTGTGTGGCATAATCGGATTAACTGATGAAAACGAAGAGTATGATATGTTTTGTTTGAGCAAACATTGTATGCTTCGCACCAAGGAAAAAATGATCCGGTCCTGAGAATTCTGTCAGGTTGTCAAATATGCCGCCGCTCGTGTGTGTTGGGTTACGGTATTTCTTACCAAACTTTAAAATTACAAATAAAATGCAGCCCGCCCAAAATGTTTGCAATTCATGCGGCTCACACATGTCGCATTATGCTCAAAAGGTTCTCTACTACTGTCCTACACGAAGTACTTAAATTTCTCCGACTCATTTTCAAATGCTACGAATTTGTGCTGCTTTTGTATAAAGTCGATTGGACTTTGTCGTATGCTATGACACTGACAAAACTGTGAAGTCGTCGAATGTCTACGCATTCACTACGAACAGCCCTAATGGGACTATATTACACCTATTCTCAGACAATGACATATACAGCATATCAGTTTTTCAGTGTGGTGGCCATCGTAGAAAATTTCGAGCTTTTGTCAAGGTGAGCCATCAAGTTCCGACAATTATTAGGTTTATGATTTACCGAATCAATACACACTCCACAATCATTCCTTGCTCCAATTATTTTATTTTATTTATAACAATGAAACATTAATATTCTACCTGTCAGAATCGCACACGATAAAAATAATTGAAAATAGTCTTTCCGGGAAACCATCATTTACAGATCCAGTTAGATTCGGAAATCTCGTGGCTGTCGTCGCTAATTTCTACCTTCTCACGTACGGCTCAATATTCTTGCATCACGTCTATCCGAATACAGAGAGAGGAATGGCAACCAGGTATGGTAAAAAATGGTCGTAACCTTTCGTGCAATTAAAAGACCTCCCTGCACCGTGAATGAAAATGCACTAATCAAACAAATAACCAATCTGAGAGAGCACAGGTTATCATTTACAACATATCAAATATTAGACTAATATAAAGTTCGAACTCATTAGCATTGGGATTTATTTATACAAATATTGGAGTCTGAATATTATGTAGGGGAGATGTGGTACCGATGGATCACTGGGACCGGAAATACTTTGAAAATTCTCTATGATAATTCCATGATTACACTCCGTGAACTTGTCTACAATTGCATGCTG
>ATSW01012740.1:0-11086 GCA_000444245.1 Botryllus schlosseri | reverse complement strand
GAGCTTGACCCGCAATCACACATCACGAGCGACATGCAGTACCTGTAGTCACCGAATGATGCTTATTCAACCAATCAATGAAATTGATGTCGCTGTCTAATATGTCTTTATTTCATATGTTTAATGTATCATAAGAACCAAATCCGTGCGATTGGGGTGTTGGCTACTGCTGTATAACTTGTTAATAGGGTAATATCGGTAGCAAGTATAGAAATCCGTTCTGCACTCTGCTCAATATCAACGTAGCAATACTCCGACACCCAATACATTGCCCGGTCTGGCCTAGACCGTAAAGTCGTAAACTTATATTCCCTGGCAAGTCCTCGTCGAAATTGATTTTATGGGATTAATGTATCATTTGATTGCCCCAGTTGATATATTTGGCGACGCTTAAAACGTCAAGAGGCACGTCAGCACTGTGGTATTATGTTGCCCGAGTCGTCGCTAGGTATCGTGTATTCAGACCTGGGCAAAGTGCGGCCCGCGAAAGGTTGCTTGGAATTCGTAACATGAAACCTGATTTTTGAATGTTTACGCGTGGACTAAAACCATAGGCTGTATCAAGTAAACAGGAAATTCGTCGACTTTAAATCCTATTCATTATTATGCCACAATTACGCTGCCAACGTACCTCGCATGCATGATCCAATTGCAAAATAAAGGCAATGGGGCAAAGTATGAGTAGCAATAAACGACACAAGAAATCACACTTTCCATATAGTTTAGGACAGTGGTTCCCAACCTTTTTCATCTCGTTCCTCCCTTGGCCGAAATGTAAGCCAAAATTCCCCCCTTAGGATAAATCCACCCGATGATTAAAAAAGGTCATTTTTACCACGCAAACACCTGTTGACTGAGAGAATAAGACGGGCGGTATACCGAGTGTTTGTTTCTAGCAGTGCTGTAATAACACTTTGTAGAATTCCAAATGCAATGATCTTGGTCCCAATCAAACAAATTCTGGAAGGCTTGACTCAACAGACCCACATACTTCCATTTGTGTTTTCGGCTTACCATGCACCAATCGCTCATATACCTGCTGTGAAAGATCATTATGCATAAAGTTACTGGTCTCGCGAATTTTTTCTCAAGCTTGCGTATGCATTTGGCCACTAATATTGGTACTTTCATATAAAGCAGGGTTGACCAGACTCGAGTCACCATTTTCTGATGACTCGACTTGAATCGAATCATTTTCTCCAAATGCGGAGACGACTCGACTCGACTCGAGACAATCTGGGTATTGACTCGACTTGGACTCGAGTCATTTTGCCTGACTCGAGCCAAGCCATATGACTCGAGACTACAAGACGGCCAAGACCGACATTTCCTTGTAATTTCGAAGAACAGTAAAGTGGCCATCCTATTGGAATTTCGTCTAATGATCCTGGTACTCGACAATGCGACAAGAAACTGCTAAAAGTGAGGAAGATTAGTATATCATAAATTCCAATCATTCAATATCACCAAACAGTGTTGACTTGAGTGTGACTTAGACTCGGACTCGAGTCATAATACCATGACTCGCGCTCGACCTTTTGCTCGTTGACTTGGACTCGGACTTGACTCAATGGTGAATTGAAAATGACTCGACTTGACTCGAGTCAAAACTATGAAAGTGAGATTGACTTGGGACTCGGAGCCTCGTGACTTGGTTAAAGCCCTGATATATAATATACACGTGATCATATTCCCTTCTGGAGCTCATTGAAATTTAGGACATCCATTACGTTTCGGCATCATTGCACCAAGTTTAACATGTCTTTTTCCGATCGGGTAGCTGTTCACTAAAAATAAAGCAAGGCTGGCGATCTCTTTGACTTGAATCGATGACGGTGGAATATTTTGTCACTGTCTGAAAATGTTGACTTGAAAATATAAGATAAATACTTTCACCATAGGCCTTGTTGTGATAGATTCGACACTACATTTGCTTGCTTAGGATATATTTAATTGAGAGGCCGTCGCTAGCCTGCAAAATTGCCTTGCGAACTGCAGCACATCTGAACTAGTTTAAAAAGGGGGGATTTGTATGTGAAAGAGAGATAAAAAAATAGCATTTGAACATACTTTCAGAAAACAAAAAACAGCCATAAGGAGCATACGTTCGAATATAACTGGTTGACTACATGATAGTTCGGACATGAATAATTTGGGAAATCCGTTACAATTCTAAAGTGGAATTTCTCCCTAAAAATTGCAAAATTCCCTCCAAGGGGGGAATTCCTCCCCGGTTGGGAACCACTGGTTTAGGAAAAACCTTCTTTGTTGCCATTGTCGCCTTACGCATTACACGATATTGTTACGTGAGGGGTTTTCAAATCTCTAATTCGTAAAACAAGTCAATTGGTGCTCGCGATTATTATATGACTCATCATATATATCACTCATAAAGGCTGAACGGACATTTCAAAAAAGTAAGCCGAAAGCTCAAATTCAAAAAAGGTTAGAGCACTAAATATTTGTAAAATACTGGAGTTAGGAGTAAACCCCTGCTTTCAGTTTTACCGAGCATATCGCCGAGATTACGGATTTTCATTATGACAAAAACACGAAACACTAGGTCAAGGGAGGGCGAATTTCAGAAAAACTGCAAGCTTCGCTCAACATCAAGGCTATTACAGCTGCACAATGTACAGTGCAGTGCAGTGCACACTGCTCGGAAGGCAGCGACCAATACAATATACACTGTACTATGCCATATACATTTCAGTGCAGTGGTTCTCGAACTGCATCTAAAGAGGGGCGCGAAGCCGAAGTTCAAAGACAAACTTATTCACGCTTTGCGCGATTCACCCCGATATTATGGTAATATAGTTATGGCTCTGTGCATTGTTCGATTTTGATATTACAGAATTCTCTCATCATCAGCCATAACCTTCCATGCCAACAAACCATCCGTTGGGATTGCTAGCATTCTCGTTGCGCTTTATTAAGATTTTGTGATATCATGATGGGGAGGGTCGAAAGTTTTCACTATCATAAAGGGAAGCATGCCTAAAATAGTTTGAGAACCACTGTCTTAGTGTAATCGTAGAAGAACGTGAAGAGAGGTTTAAATAGACGTAAAATTGTATCATGTTCCACATTGTTTCGACTCATGACTACAAATATATGATTTTTTACCTAACCGCCACTTTCTCATTTCCTAACATCAACATATTCACTGAGCAGCATTGATAACAATGTGATTTAGAAATAAAATTAACATACGCTGGAAAATACGGCTAAAATTTTTCACTCGGTCCGCCAACATATTTTCTACTGCTCATTGGGCCCGCGTAGTAAAATAATTGCCCCCCCCTGATGTCCACTGATATATATCACTTCATTGATATGTAGGGATGGAATTAGCAATATGACGTCACGTGACGTCATGATGTTCACGAACCTTTCAAAAAGTTCGCGTTCACACGAACCTTGACCTTTCAGAGGTTCATGCCATCCCTATACCAGAAAGATCTAAGAGCAATGAACTCGCCAAGTAATGCTACTTTCTTACTCGTACAGGAATTCATTTACAAGCAATATGTGGACGCCGTGATATATATCCTTGGTTTGATACCATCATCACACTGGGCAAGAATTTTGAACGAAAAATTTATTGACTTTCATTTTGAACTTAATTTAGGCTAATTTTGGTTCCACATTTTGATTCCACAAATGTCGCTGGTTTTCTTCTACCACGTCAAGTTGTTGCTCTACGACAGGGGTCGACAACCTTTTGCTAGTCACGGGCCAAGTATAGAGTGTACCTGTACAACTCTTTGGCGGGCCAAAATCTTCAATTTTACTATAATACACACATGTACTAATTCACACTGTAATCTACACATGTGTCACAGCCATATGTTTATGTCGGACAGCAGACATTGAAAAAAGCTAAAATATCTGAATAAATTCCCGGAAAACCTTGGCATAGTCAGCGATGGGCAAAGAGAAAGCATCCCCCAATACCTGAAGATGATGGGGCTAAGATACTAGAGTAGAATGGAGATTATACATATGTTAGCTGACTATTGATCCTGTATCAAACGAGACAGCCTACAGAATTATAAGTTGTTAGCGTAAATTTGAACCCTGATACACACACGTTATTTGTCCTGCAGAAACAATATCAGTTTAAATCAACCAAATAAAACAGCGCAAATGTTTCTTTGGAGTCTATTGATTTACTTTCGACTGCTTGTGGTTTTTTTAATCGTTTTATAGAATAAACACAAAATATTAAAAGTGTAGTACTTTTATGTGGGTTGATTAGGAGACGCCTACCTCAAAAACTTGACGTGATAGAAAAAAACGGAAGTCATTTTTTAATTCAGCACCCGAACGTTAGTCGAAAGCAATTCCCTGATCAAAGTCTACAAAAATTACGTTCACCAGTGTCATTCGTATCAATAGCCTAATGTCGAATTTATCATTGGGTAGATCATACGCTTAGTAAGAAAATCAACATTTTGATTATGAAATGTTCAAACCCCGTCCAGTTTGTGATCAGTCTTGCACATGATTGGGGTGTAAGACAGCTCTACTTTACAAGTTTAGATCGCAAATGCGTCAAAGTTGTAACTTACGTTGTGAAGGTGATGAATTCGTCGTCAGTACTGATTATTGGAAATATTGCAATAAACATCGATATAATCCATGTAAGCGAAAGCGAAATGACGAATGGAGCGATGGACATTCTCCAAAATGGCCTGAAAAAGTAAGATCATTACATGAGATAAAATCGGGCGACTGTAAAATAAGTGCAATGATAACTCGCTCCTCCGCATCTGTGGATTTTTTTGGGTGGCGAGAGAGCGTATGATCCACAGCTGCAGCACCAATAGGTTTTGTGTTCGAGTTCGACCGAGTTCGACTCGAGAATCCTTCCCAAGTGATGAAAGTTTATCTAGGCTCCTCCTCGCCACCCAGTCCGCGTAAGCGATGTCTTTAAAAAGCATGGAAGTTGGCCGCGCTATAAGTCGGCAGATACGGAATCAAAATACAGAATTGCGGCCTGGTGTAAATGACCATTGTAGTTGAAAAACACCATGAATACCACAAACAACGCTGTGGTTTTGCTATGACAGTGTTATTATATTCGACCTAATGAAAGTGATGGTTAACCTCATTAGTAGGGCGATTTTTTGACATGTCGAAATAAGTCAAAATTAAAGCGTGATGTCAAAAAATTGTCATAATTTAGAAATTCAAAGTTTTTTTGCAACCTGCATTTCGTTGGTATCGTAGATGTTTGCACTGTCTGTGAACTTATCATTTGACATTTTACAGCGTGTAGCCTACTTATAGGCATACCGTTGTAGACGGATGTAAATCATAAACAGTCAGCTGGAAGAAATAGGTTGACATGGTGTTATGCTCAACGTACCGCAATATCCTAATTGAAGCAAGACAGCGTGGGCATTGGTTCTTATATCAAGAAGCGCATGATGAAAAATTGTGATGTAAACAACATTGTCAGAATGACGCAACACGATGTGTCACCAACAGTGTACGCACAACTTCTGCGTTGCCAGACAACAACTGTTGCTGTTGAACGGTCTTTCACTATTCCTGGCAAGCTATAATTAGTAAGGACAGACACTTTCTTCCCGTGAATGTAGGGAGGTATCTTTCGTTGTACTAGAACAAATTTTAATTATTTTTACCATAATGCGTGATTTAACGACTGGAATTCTTCGTAAGTCGAGATTTCGTTAAAATAAAGATTTTCATGTAAAAATTTGTCAGTCACGAGGTCGCAATTTTGTCATTAAAGGTAAAAGAAAGTCAAAATTTTGTATTTTCAGGTCAGAATCTTCCGTTTGTAAGGAACAAAAATCGCCCTACTCATTAGTTATGACCGGGTTCGATGTCAGCATTCAGTTTTCGGATATTCGTCAGTAGACATACGCTAGATATTTGTAGTATACATATAAGCAGTATTGTTCGATCGATGTTCTAGTTTTGATGTGGTGTGATATGTTGACGTGAGAGATCCTTATACGGGCGCGGATTCATATCGGCACATCGGTCGCGTGTTTTTTTAGGGTTTGGACCGGAATCAGACAATGAATATGAGATAGGTATAGCCAAAGATTTTGAGGCGAGGGGAAATGCTACAACAAACTTATCAACTGCTGGTCAAAATTTTATTGACGTGGCTAAAAAAGTGCTGTTTCATCAAAATTAAATCGCGAAATGGAAATTATCGGATTCATATTAAGTGCAATGTACAATGTGATTCACAAGGCCAAATGTGATGTCGGGGTATCAATGTCATTTGAAGCAATTCGATTCTACTGTGTAAAGCATAACTATCGTGTCGCGACTCACTTAATCCATCTGTGATATGTATAGACGTATATATGCATACCTCGTGATGCCGATCACTCTTGATATCGTGATAAGCAGCATAGTGAGTACAGATTGCTCGGATCCGATCATAGATATCACCCCTACCAAGTCGCATGGCATAAGCCAATAACTGTATTCCGAAACAATTGGTCTTTTCTGTTGAAAATGCGCGAATATACAGGAGAGGGAAAGTGTAGAGATCTGAAAATTGATAATCTTACTTCATGATATAGTTTTGTAGCGCCACAATTCATCTCGATGTGGACCGCATGAACTGGGCGGAATGCAGAGGTATAGAGTGATTTAAGCCATCACACGCTTAGTAAGTGACGTAGGCCTATCACGCGTGAAAAATATAAGACCTTGATAGCTTCCACACCCTGTTTAACGTCCACTTGTATGAATATAACTTTATTATAGTTACACGAGCTTTCGGAGCTCTGCTCCTTCATCAGGGGATAAAGCGAAAGTAACGCACAAAGAGCAACGCAAAAGCATTTTGAATTTGAACATATATATATTATGACATCATAGTGGGTGAGAACTTTCCAGATTCCAGAATTGTGTGACTTTATGACGTCATAGGCACAAAGATGTAGTATATATTAGAAACGCATGAAGTAAGCTGTGCTCCTAAAAATTGGATACCATGTAAGGTGTTTGTAGTATAATACACGTACAGAAAAGTGTCAATTAAAGTATTACATGGTGCAGTGAGACATGCACCCTCTATTGTTATCCAGTCCTTGTCGGAATGTATCAAATTTGTCGATATATTTTTGTTCGTAGCCTTGCGTAGGGTAGAGTTTTCAATGTTCCCGACCAATCAATACCTTGTGCCACCATGCCATAAATGCGAACCAAGATTCCGTCTCAAGTAAATCAACGATCAAAACCTGGCGTAGATCTCTGTCGTTTATTTGGTTTACAGTGGCTTTCAGAGCAATACGTTGATTATTATGTCCACGACTCCGACTCCAGCCACCATAGTTTTCACGACTCCGACTCCAAGGCGTGCTGAAAAATTTTGAGACTCCGACCACGACTCCACTAAGCGAAAAATTAGCCAAACTCCGACTCCCACGTCATTAAGATCGCACTCCCAGAGGTCACCGAAAACTGATGGTAGTCAAGTAAGCGTAGACGTTGACCCTGATTCGGATTTGCACCGTCAACGAGAGCACGTAGCAAACTGTTATTCGCCGATACCATTCGAGATATTTCAAAAAATGAAGATGTGCGCGAAACGCGGATTGGCTATAGTAGTGGTATAAAAGGGTCCAATTTCGAAAGAATATTCAGTGATCGTGATATAGACTGACAACGGACACAACTAATTTAATCTTTTATATAGGTCGACAGTTTTGACTAAAAATATTTTCACCGTTTTTCATTTTGCCCCAGACGTTGAACAATATCACGCATCACATACATTAAAACGACTATACCAATGGCGTTCCCGTCATCCTTGATCACTTGAAGACTAGACATATGCTATTTGACTATACTTCCTAAATTTCGTTTCTGACCAGTGTTTATTAGTAATGAGTGTGTGTGAGCTTGTAATCATTATAGTGTGTAATGAGAAAATTAGTAAGTTACATCTCTGTATTAGTTGCTGACTCATGCACAAGAGTTACACTTCGATTGTTTTATCTACATTATAGTTATGCAGGATTCGATATATGTCATGTTTGAATGATCCATACATATTAGGGTATTAGAGATTCCATGTTATAAAAACTTATAAAAAATGAAAAAGGAAGGATCGGTAGAAATGCATTCGTCCATGTTAATTGCATAGTGAATAATTCGAGGTGTGCCTCAATGAAACAATTTTGCATGACCCGTTAATCATATTCTTGAATTAAACCGTCACTGTGGCATAAAATTTCCGAAGCAAATTGTTAATACTGCTGGAGCCGAAGTTGGAATCGTAGTCGGAGTTCTCTTAAGAATATATTCGGAGTCGGGGCAGGAGTCGGAGTCGGTACGTTTAAAGACTCGGGAGTCGGAGTCGGAGTATGGAGTCGGTATATTGAAAATGCGAGGAGTTGGAGTCAGCGTTGGAGTCGGTGATAAATTTACTGACTCCACAGCCCTGATCCACATTCAGCTTTTTCTACATAGTCATAGACAATTGTAACATTACCGCAACCATAACATCTGAGAAGGACAAACTGAAGAACAATATTTTGGTTAGCTTCTGTCTCGCACGGAATTTAGACCAATTCTTGTACATAGTTCTTGACGTAACAAAGATCACGACGAGGTTTCCAAGTAAGGCGAACGTTCCTGTAATAACACATAATGTAATAAAAACACATGCATTGTACGTTATATAGTGTTGTAGGCCTACATACGTTTTCATCAGTGAAATATTAATACATATATAGTTATGGAAATATAGTACCAATCCTGCCCCGAATACATTTAGAATCTATTTGTCGAAGTACTCTCCTGAACTATACTCATGAGTAGGGCAAGTTTTTGCAACTTGTTTTACAGCTTCCGACAGCTTCCTAAATATTCAGAATCGATGTGCTATGATGTTTTAAGCTGTTTGGAGGGATTTTATAGTGCAACTTTCCTCTATTTTTCATGCCAATTTTTACTGCAACTTTCATCAAATATTGCGCTGAAATGTAAAGGATTGATTTAAAAACATGCAATAAACTATTTCTAGTATGGTTCTATTCTCTTTGATTGGCAAAACAAAGAGCTATATTATGGGTTAGCTGCATCTAACCGTGTAATACGCAATATTTAAATACATCCCTTTATTAATTCTGTCGTTTGAATTTGAAATAAGTTTCCCAGTTCACGAGCACCCCTGCTAGACCGCTGAAAATTACAGTTTCCCTGAGTTACATTTTTCAGGCTATTGTCTTTATTACTGTCATCTAGAGTGAGTTTTTCTGTAATGCCTTGGGTCAAGTTTGCAGACCTAGGGGGTTTGCGATTGTTATTTGACTTGTTTTAGGGGAGGGGGTTATCGCAATGCTGTGTGGCGTTTTGGGGGAAATCATTCCGGCATTGCGTAATTTTCTTGCTATGTGCAGGAGAATGTAATTTTGACGGTTTCGCCAGTCGGTGCGTTAAATGGCAATAAAGTAACAAATTTGACAGCTCTGAAGTAACTAGGTTATACAACGGAACCTTTCGAGTATCCCATACCCTAGTATCTCAACAAAAATTATAAATGCAACTTTTGTTAAAGTAAAATGCAACTTTTTCGCGATTTTAGACTTGCCCTACTCATGAGTCACAAAACGGGAGAATAGCATCCCACTTATTTGAAATCAGTTGCTTCAACTCCCCAGCGTGCGAAGAATGCGGCTCTCCAAAACCGTCGATCACTTCGTGACTTGAATTGCTTCGTTAGCCAGAATTCCTACCTATCTAGGATACTTCTCACCATATGATCCGCTTATGATCAGGTGCTAAAAGCCTAAAGAAAGGAAGGGGGCCGTCCTACAAGTAGGAATGAGATGAGGAATCATAATAAGGAATATCGACCAGGTGCGAATACCCATTGTACCATCGTGGTCGAAACACCATGTATACTAAAACAACGACTTCTTTAACCACTTTTGAATATGCATGGAAAGTAAAATGTCTAGAATACCTATGATCATTCCAATTATGACAAACGTCTCGATATCCGCAGAGCAATGTCCACACTTATGACCAAACCCCCCTCCATTATCGCAATAGCAGGAAACGTAGCAATCCAAGTCCTGAGAACATAATCATAAGCGTTTGACCGGAATCAGGGCGGCGCGCTACAAATATACAGTAATACAAACAGTTAGGAGAGTATTATTGTAACCGTGGTAGGGTCAAGTATTACCAGGGACGTGATGCCACACTCGAGTCACATTGTTCCTAGACTCGAGCCATTTTCTTGAATATAGGAACTGGCTCAACTCGACTTGAGTCACGCTGTGTAACGACTCTACTTGTACTGAGCAGTTCTGATCTCACGCGAAACCAATCTCGTAATACTCTCCACCCACACACTTCTCACCCTTCACTACCTCGCATTTCCGGGGCTAGAGTTTTGTGGTCATCTCTCTCACAGATTTATTTTGCACGTGAAAAAGCATATCCCCTAAATTAATTCGGTCGAATAGCCTACATCTCGCAGACTTCCAGGGCAGTGCACTTTTTGCAACCACTGGATTATTGTGAGATGTCAACATAAGACACACGTGCAAAAGTCCTATTTCGCGTGAGAGGAATTTTTGGTTTAAATGTTACGCTGCTTTCCAACATCTCAACATTGCTCTCACTGATACCATTTTCTCCACTCATCCCTGCAAGTGTAGCTTGTCTGCGTTGCCTAGTTTTAGGTCTATAAAATTTGAATTTGAATTAGATACACTCGTAGCCAAAATAAAATTGCAACCCACTCATTAAATGCATAAAAATGGAAGTATTTTTCTAATTCCGACAAGGGTCATCTCGTAATTGCATTGGGGTGACTTTGCTCATCTCTATAACTATGAAGGAACTAGTTGCGCAAAAAGGTTAAGGGCCACTCCTTTGTCAGATCAATCCATCATATTGATAATAAAGGTCTAGTAAAATGTATATGTGATATGCGTATAAGTCATATAATGTTCATATATCTGCAGTGCATTCTGTAGTATGCATCTGCATTAACTATTGATGAATATATCAGAGATGAGCAATTGAGCATGGATTAGGATTAGGATTTGAAAAAAACAGGATTTGCGAA
>ATSW01012737.1:0-10281 GCA_000444245.1 Botryllus schlosseri | reverse complement strand
AGCATTTTGAAGTAATCGTAATCGCAATCGATTACATTCGAAAAAAATCCAAAGTAATCGTAATCGTAATCGACTATTTCACATATCTCATCGATTTCTTTGTGAAGGAACGATTACTTTATATTTGTGCAAGGATTATATAACATGAACTGAACCGTGATCATTCTTGAACAATGAAGAATGCGATATTATACCAGGTTATTGCTGGCAGAAACGTCGGCTTTTCAGATGCTACCGCCTATTATTATGTCACATTAAGTATTAGCTTTGCAGGTCCTTGCGCAACGAATTATCCACACGCAGTAAATAGATATTCAATGTACATTATACATGTCGTTGTGTGAATGTAAGAACACGCTCCATGCCTTGTATCAGGTTATCAATACACTCAGAAGTCACTACCTTGTAGCAGGATAATAATCACCACTCTGGCTACTTTCAAATGGTAACTTACGTATTGATGTTTTTCCTATATGCTTGGTTAAATCCAGTTTGACTGTTTCTGCTTGACGAGCAGTAGGCCTACTTACGTACGCCGGAAAAAGATTTGATATTTTGTGCTCGTCAAATTGAACATGACGATTTCCATATCGAAGAATTAAATATCAACAGCGGCTGATATAGATCATAACGGCGTCGTTATTTGCCGTTACGCGTAATGGTATTTCACAATATGTGGATTGTAGGCCGAACATTGTGTTCCATTTATCTTATTCTCGTATGGCCCTACTCGAAACGGGCACCAATCGTTGTTTCGCAATTCTTTAATCATCATTTGGATCTACCACCATAGCTATCCGCTTATACAACATCCTAGCTTGAATTGCAGCTAGAATCTGGACCAACACAGTATTGGTACCCAACACGTTGGGCTCGGGTCCCCACAGGATGATCAATAAAACTTATGGCGGGCGTAGTCCCCCGCACTCCCCTTTTACGGCCTGGCTTTTAGCCACAACTGGAGAGCACGACCTGTAGATTTGATGTGTATTTGCTTTCAACTCGCGCCAATTGCTGCGAGAAATATTTCAAATTCATGACTGAATTCCGTCTATAATATGGGTAATTGCATATATTACTAAATATTTTTGATCCTCTCTGAGCCCCGTGATGAGATATACCGGTCGATCTGGCGATGTGGTGTCTATGAAAATTTAGGGCACGCAATTTATAATTATAACTCGGGTGGGCTAAATCCGTGGCCTCCCGTCTGCAATAATCAAGAAATATTGGAGTTACCCGAACGTAGCAGACTATAAGAAAACTAAACAAAATCTTTCGTGAGATGCTCACACAAATTGTCGTATGTTCTCGGGCGCATTTTCCTCTGTGGGTGACCTGGGTGGCAATTGCATCGTGGGGCTGAGATTGCGAGGATAGGATTATTCGTCGCACCCATCCAGCGTGGTTATGGACAATGGATACATACACAAAGTTTCGGCCAATCAAAGTCTTTCCTTGGTAGAGTGAAGTCACAGGTTGATCGAAACTGGATAGCCTATGTCTTGGCGCATCGTGGCGCGGTAGTGTCCGGCACCGACATGCTTATTTGTATAAATTATGCATGTTATTTTATTTGGGGGGGGGGAGAGGTATGCATTTCAAAATCAAGGTATTTAGCGACATTCAATCGCAAAGCGCAAAAAATTCAAGTTACTTAAATCACTCGCCAATACCCTGTAATTTATGTTGATTTCGAAATAATTTTAATCCGCCTTCGACTTTGTTCCGCACCCTCTTGGGAGGTTTGGTTATGGCCCTGGCTAGAATGCAAATCGTCATGACGTCTCTTACAAACGGATGTTGTTCTCTCATGAGGCCTTTTCATCACAATCCTACTATTGTCTTCAAATATGTGTTTAAAGAAAATTCTGAGAAACGAAATAAATGTAATCGCGAGTAATCGTGATTACTTTTCCAATGTAATCGTAATCGCAATCGACTACTTCCTGATTTTCCTGTAATCGTAATCGTAATCGCGAGATTTAGATGTAATCGTAATCGCAATCGATTACATTCATAAAGTAATCACCCCATGTCTGATATCCAGAGGTGGTCAAAGTAGTCACCGTCGCTACTCAAGTAGAAGTAGAAGTAACGCCGAAATTTCTACTCAAGTAGAAGTAGGAGCGGTGGTTCACAAGTAAGTAAGTAAGTAAGTAGCTATTCTACGCTTATTTTTGCCTACAAAACTGAAAACTGTCAAGTAGAAGTAGAAGTAATCTACAATCATAACTACTTAAAAAGTAGTGTGAGTTGGCAAAATCTACTTCAAGTACTTCAAAAAGTAGAAGTACTTCGTTACTGACCACCTCTGCTGATATCCATAGCGGCTATGACATGTCATAGACATGTCCTCAAGTAACCGTGTCAACACTAGAGATGACATAAGGGTAATATTACTTTTAAAACAGAAATCTATTCAATATTCATATTTAAGGGGGCACTACTAGTTGAAAATGAATTTTACAGGTGTTCACGTTTGTGGTCATGATCCATATATTGTTGGAAAGGGCAGGAAATTTCCTTTCCGAATATGGTCTTTACGTTAAACTATAAGCATGCCCCTCAAGGGGATAAGAACTCAAAAAGTTATGTAAATTTTCACCACCCGTTCACCAAAATCCTAAAAAGTTGAAATGCTCTATAGATACTCATCTCAAAATTGATGGAGGGATAGAACAGACATATATCTTTAAGCCAATGTGGGGATTTTCGAAAAAACGTTTCGTTATTTTTTGTTTTGAGTAATGAATTCCCACAGACTGCCCTATAAGATTACAATACAGCGGTTCGCGCGAGTGCACGACATGTAATGCTCGAATGCAGTTCCTGTATCAATGAAATGTCATTGTAACGATAGATACTGGTATCTATTTCTTATTACGAATATATTGGCTATTTTTGTCAGAAAATACACCAGTATCTACAAGTGTCGCAACCTCCAATTCACACGTCATATCGAGCCATTGCAGATTCTGACTCGAGTCAAGTGGTACCGAATTATACAGTACGAGACATGATTGAAGTCATTGGATTTTTCATGATGTTTAAAGTACAGATTGCATTGGTATCTATTCTGAAACGAGAAATGACTCGACTCGAGTCGCAATTTTTCGGTTTCTCGACTTTCCTCAATTTATTTTGTTCAATCTCGAAACTGACTCGGCTCAACTGAAGTCACTTTAAGTATTCACTTGACTTGACCCGCGATATTGCTATGACTCGACTTAGTAATTCTTAACCTTCCTTTTGTGTCTCATATTTTGGTACACTGATTTAAAGATGCGATAATTTCATCATTGTTGCATGATGCATGAGCACTCTGAGCAGTCAATGCACTCAATGCACACTCATGGTCATCGTGCTCTGAGTTGTGCAACGTGCGACGACGCAATGCAGTTCACAGTTTTAATAATTTGAATCAATGGTTCTTAACCTTTTTCCGCCAGCACCATCTTTCAGGGAATTTCATGGTCTGGCGACCTCATATGAAGAGGGCTGTACCGAAGACGATGGGTGATCGAAGACGGATTTGCAGATTCGGGCGTGTATTCCGAAGAATCTTCAGGCCCTTATCGTGACGGATGATGGTTGACTATCGAACGATGCGAATATTGTTTATAATATATGTTTTGAGAAATAAAGTTGTTATTGAAACATTGGGGTACTGTCTTAAATCTACATTACTCAATTTAACATTTACTTCCGAAATGGCCGTTACAAAACTGCAAGCATATGCTCATCAGCCCTGGTTAAATAGATAAATGCAGACTATATAGCAAATTTCTGAAAACGATACATGAAGTAGAGATTATATAGCAGGGGTGGGCAAACTGCGGCTCGTGGGCCGCATGCGGCTCTTTCAGCCTTTGATTGCGAGTCTTTAATGACTGCACATGAGTTTCGCCATTTTGCTAAAGGTTTAACCTAATTATAAATTGATGCATTCTATCACGTATTAAAAATATACGTATTGATCTCTTGTTGTTTCTTTCCATCTGGTTTACGCAATCAATGATATTAATAAATGATTGTAATCAAGTACAGATAACTCCCGTACGTAGGTTAGTTCTATAATGAACTTGATAATTAATCACGCCTGCGTAAATCCAATCATTTCCAGGCTAACAGTGGTGTATCAGGCTCTTCCATTTGTATTGTAAAGGTTAGCAATAACTGCAGAGTTTGTCCATGAAAAATCCGTCAAGATTACCGAGCTGAAATCTTCCTTGAATTTACATCAGGACTTGAAGGTGCTGCTCTGCACTGCTCGGACGTCATAGCAGCCTGGTTTCAAACAACTTGCATCTCAGGTGGAGACGCATCGTATCACCACACAATAACAAAGTCATTCAACTATGGTTACGCGAACGTAAACCTCATGACGTCATGTGACTTCATATTGCTTATTCCAACCCTACATTTCAGTGAAGTGATATATTAATGTACGTGATACCTGGCGACGACTCGGGCCAAATAATGCCAAAATGCTGAAGTACATACTGACCTTTTAAACGTCGCCAAATGTCTCAACTGTGGCTATCAAATGATATAATAATCCTATAAAATCGATATTTTTCGCCGCTTTTCCAACAATTTCGACGAGGACTTGCAAGGGAATATAAGCTTACGCTTTAACAGTCTAGGTCAGACAACGTATCCGGGGTCGGAGTGTTGCTACGTTTATATTGAGCAGAGTGTAAAACGGGTTTCCATAGTTGCTACCGATATTACCCCATTAACAAGTTGTACAGCAGTAGCCAAAACCCCAATCGCGCGGATTTGGTTTGTATAACACAACAAACATATAAAATGGATATGGAGCCCGTAAGCTTGCTAGATGCTTTACATCAGACAGCGATAACGATAGCAATTTCATAAATTGGTTGAATAAGCATCATTCACAGACTATAACTAGGCAGGGCCGTAACAGCACTTCGCCAGCCCCCCAAAAAACGTGGGTCTTTGGCCCCCCTATGTTGATGAACCGAACTTATGGGGGGCTTCGCCCCCCAGTCCCCCTCATGCTATTAGATAATTACCGCGACTTACATATCATCTACATTTAGGGCCGTTTAGTAGGTCAGCGTTTCTCGCCTAAACGCGCGAGGCGTGACATTTTTCCATAATTCATGATTCAATCGGTTAATATGATCGGGAATTGCATATCTGTTGCTATCAATTTTTATCCTCTCTCTGCTCACGTAATCAGATTTACGGGTAGAGCTGAGTGAGGTGTGTTTGAAAAGGTAGGACCCCTCAATATTATAATTAAACATCTTCGGGCGTATACCCGATGGCAGGAACGAAACAGCACTTCGTCAGGCCCCGCAAAAAATCTTGGTTCTTGGACTCCCACGGGGTGATAAACCTACGACACATGATCTTGTCCGCTTTTGCCACGAAATGAGTGGTTGGCTACTGCCGAGTGAGCCAGCGCCAAGCGCGAAAATTTTCGAAAATTTATGATAAAATCGGCGAATAAGATCGGGAATTGCAAATATATTGCCATCAACTTCTTGTTGCATAAATTTTCGGAAAATAATCTATAGAAAATACTTTGTAATTTATGCTAATTGACGAAATAATTTTGAGCCCCCTTCGAGCTCGCCCCCCCCCCAATTGGGGGGTTTGGGGTGCGGCAGTTGCGGGCCCGCCTACAGGTAGCGTGTTTCGCTCTTGATGTTATGTGATTGCGGGTCAAGCTCACAGCAGAGATTCACTAAATATTCACAAACGGTGTGCAGAATATTTCGAGCAAGCTTTTGTAACAAAGCAAGTAAAATTTTTGAGATTATCTAGGTGCATGCTCGTTTAGTGTTGATTTTTTTGTGCTGCCAGTGCCATGCATAGAGTGGCCCGCAGTTGAAATGCAGTAAATTTCAACCTAAGATGTTATAATGACGTGAAAATGTGATATAGGCCTACTAAAAGGTTTCACCGTGCAGAACCTACCAAGGTTCGTTTGTGAACGTGGACCTCTAAATTTCTTAGTTTCACACACAGAACACGAACGTGAACCTCACGTTCACACTATCCCTAGTGTCTATTACACAATAATACAGTATACCAGGAGTCGGGAACCTATTGCTCGCGAGCCATATATGGCTCTTTTGGGTATAGGATATGGCTCTTTGCCAAATTTAAATTTTTAAACCTAATTTATCGATATTGCAGCAATTCGTTAGTAAATTTCAGCACGGTCAGAATGATTATTCTTGTGACAGTATAAACATGTCTTTGAGACGTCAAGACCGTGAGGTATTCAGGGTGAGGGGCTAGGACCCCCGTTTCAAAATAATCATTTTGGATTATTTCGACTTTACTATACTGCGTCTCACGAATGGATTTCGGTACAGTACTATAGCATTCTTAATAAAAGAACTCAAAGATTTTCAGCCAAACAATACCCGAATTACTTCGGTGATAATCGAGTTGTTAATGATACAATTGTGCGTGTTTTTATTTAGACTTTTAGAGTTTGATTCCAGGGCGACAAATTAGCACAGTGATTGAATAATCCTTGGATTTCTTTCGCATAGAGTCAGTTGGTAATGATCCTATAGGTGTGTGAAAACAGCGGAATGGCGGTCGCGCGAATAATCCGAAACGCAGCTGGATGAAAGTCGACAAAGTCAATGGTAATATTCAGGTTACGATTAAACTTGTCGCGCTAGCTCGATCCCGTACAAAAGAATTAACCTCTCAAAGGATTAGGGTTAGAACAGAGTATACTTTTCAGACCATTTGTTATCGACTCATGATTGAAATCTGATTCTATGATTTCGTAATTACAACCTTACCAGCGATCGTAGGGTTTTGTAACAAACTAATCACTTATTATCATCTCGCAGCCTACCGTAGGGTTTTGCAACACCACAAACTAGTTATTTATTATTATCTCGCGTCCAATCGTAGGGTGTTCATTGTACACAGCTCTCTGCCGATAGACAAATGTCTGGAAAACCAAGCCATTAGCGATTCCTATGTCTCTATCGTTATCTTGCTAGCGATAGTAGGGTTTCGTAACAAACTAATTACGTATTATTATCTCACGACCTGTCGTAGGGTTCTGAGACAAACTGACTACCGATTCATTATAACCTTGCCAGCGATCGTAGGGTTTTAGCTAATTATTATCTCGATGCTGAAAGCCCACCTCATCAGCGATCGATATCTCCAAGGTGTTAGTTCAAACCCGATCGTAGGGGGTTAAACTCACCACCGGCCCCATTATTTGATGAAGTGTTAGTTCACCACCGGGCCCTACTGAAGTACAGCCACCTTGTCAGCGATTAATACTACTATTGACGAGTCTACGATCTCTCGTGTAAATAGTAGATTCACGCTTTTACTACTATCTAAATCTGTTGGAAATCAAAATTTTAATTTTCTTGAGCCTCGTAAAATATCATACGACTCAAACAAGCTGTAACTTACAAAATATCTATGTAACCCAAGTTTCGCATGGTCAAATAAGTCCACCAGCATGATTAGTACAAGTTTTTACAGAGAATCGACGAACCCCATGTAATGAGTTTGAATTAGTGCTACCCTAACGTCACGGATTTTCAATTGTGGCGTAGCAGTTGGTTGACATGTGTGACATAGGCTCTGAACTCTAATTTTCCGTCGTTAAGCGGGATCAATGACGTCACAGAGAGGTGATGTCATAATACGTCAGAATTGACATATGAGCCGACTCGAACGTGTTCAATATCAAAAATCACCTGTCGCTCGTATATGATGAAAGACAAAATTACGAAACTATCATGCAGGCGCGTTGCCAGTCGGCCGCCGGCTGTATTGATTGAATTTGACTAGCGAGTCCGACTGCCGCCAATCGGGTTGCTCGCGATCTCCGTCAATACGCAACGTATTTGTCAGGGATAAGGGGATATAGGGATATCTACTAGTTCTAGATATTCCTGGTATTCGCCAACACGCGCGCCGAAAATCACAAGATTTCAATCACTCCGTCTTGAGAACAAACGAATACGCATCTTCGGCGACGGATAATAAACTGATTTTACAGGAATTATTTTCACAAATGTGAAATCTGTTCAATAGTGACACTAATTTCAGAGGAGTCAGAACTTTCGTTATCAAGAGTCTAATTCTGCTTACTGCTACGCTTCAGTTACGCACCCATGCGCCCCGATAAGCGTTGCCTTTTCTTTTTTGAAATTATGTCACACGCGCAATAACTACACGTCGTTGGGTTCACGTGGTGTGTAGCGTGTACTCTCAAGTCAGTTTACACGTCAACCATTACAGCCCAAATTATACTCTTCTACTCATATATGTTGTTCGTTCAGATGCCCAGGATTTATTTGTTGGACGTGGATTGCTTACGACATTCGTAGATTTGTGCTTTCCAACATTCCATGTTCACAGTTCACAATATCACCAGCGTTTCAATATACAATACAATACATTGGGTTATAATTTTCATCTGAACAAGCTACACACACAACGTACAATGCGATAAGGCACAATGCAATGTAACGTACAGATAGGGGGATGTCGAACGACACGCATCAGTAGCGATCCTTTACTCAAACATCCACCTCGGCCTAGAGTGCCCGATGTCACAGTTCTTTTTCGATGTTGATCGATTCGGGTCTTTCTTTTTCTGGGCTTTTTTGTCGCCGTAAGAACGCGACCCCGAGTCGAGTCCGCCTGCTTGGTAGGCGCTTATCGTCACCACTACGCTATCACCCCCTCCGCCAATTATTTTGCATCAACAATTCCACATGGGCATCACGTCAGACCATAGACACATTGTAGGTCTGTATTGCTCATGTCGGTCGCTTTGTGGCCGAGCCCTCGTATTTTCAGATTCTTTCTAAACACGAATATGTTTTATGTTAGATCTGACGTGGGGTTCAGTCACCCTATCTCAAAACATGTGATCATGTGGCTTTGCTGATATTCTGTTACCGAGCCATTAATTTAATTTTTGTATATTTATCAACTTCAAGCAGAGCATTTGGAACGGCACGCATAAAAATAAACTCATCATGACCCCATTCGCTCTTTACTCCTTTATCGTCGCTGCAGTAGTTGCGAGACGACGATTTCCTGTTGTTTGGGTGTAATACGCCACCTCCTATTTTTCTAGCGAAACCAGTTCACTCTTCGTGCTCTTAGCATTTTCACCCTAGTTACGATGCGCCTATCTCCTTAGCAACTACAAAATCACACAATCCTATTAGTTTCGAATTTCCTACAATGTACGACATTCTGTTAATTATCACATCATATCAAGCGTATCATATCAATCGATGCCGTTGTATTTATTAATTCAACCTTCGATTCATGGATTTTCATTTATTCATTTTTAAACTACCTCTTAAATCAGGGGTGGGCAAACTACGGCCCGCGGGCCGCATGCGGCCCGCGACACCGTTCTGTGCGGCCCGCGAGAGTCTAAAGAAACATTTTTCAAATATTGATAAAATGCGTACTAAAAATCGAATTAATGTAGGGACTTGATTGACTTTTTCTGAGTATATTTCACCATGATAATTCTTAGACAGTGGTTCTCAAACTGGTGGGCGCGTCCCCCTTGAGGGCGTGAAAGTATCTGAAAGGGGGTGCGAAGCTGAGCTCAACTGAAAAATTTTTTCGCGCTTTGCGCGATTTACATCCAATTTAAAGTTATTGCTCCGTATTTAGTCTGAATTAAACATTTAAAAATCTCTCATACCCGGTCGTAACCTTCCATGCCATCAAACTACCCGTTAGGTTTGCTAGCATCCTGGTTGCGTTTTGTGATATGACGATAAGGGGGCGCGAAATATTTCACCATCATAGGGGTGGGGGGGGGCGTGTCTTAAAAAGTTTGAGAACCACTGATCTAAGGTAAATACTTATATCACAGCGGGATAGCTGCAACGAGATTGACATAATTTGGATCACGAGTGGGATTTCAGATTGTCCACTTCATTTTTAATTATTTCAGTGTTGTGCTCATAAAAACAATTCGGGCGTGTTTTAGGTAGATTCGTTGTCTGTATGGATAGAATTGGGGTATTTATATTTTTATCTATACATAGTAGAAGCGTGTTTGAAGCTAACATGGTTATTGCTTATGATGCTGTCAGCATTGTGTGTCCTGGAACTGAACCAAAAGTGGAATTAGTAAATCTATGCACAGATCGCTGTCACAGATTTAAATTTCAATCCGGTTCTAAGAATCGGGGAAACCGACTTTCATCTCTATAGTTTTGACAAATTGGTTATTGAGGTCGACCAGCCTATGAAATCTCGCCA
>ATSW01012731.1:0-10599 GCA_000444245.1 Botryllus schlosseri | reverse complement strand
CGCGGACGGCGGGCCGCATGCGGCCCGCGACGGCATCTTGGACTTTGAAGTATTCGACAATATTTAATTGCAAAATATATATTTTTTTATTTGAGAACTGGAAATTCGTTATAAAACTACTCCAGAAGCCTGAAACTACCGATCAAACTTAAATATTACATCATTTTCAAAAGTTATCACGCAGTAGAAGTGCCTATGACGTCACACTACTTGTTTATGGTGGTAAAACATGACCCGCTAATGAATCGTGACTGAAAATTGAGATTTGGACTTGGGCGAACGTTTGTAGAATTACTCGATCTCGGACGCAATGTGTGATAAAATAAACATGACTTGAGTTGAGTCGCGTCAAACGTTATAATCAGAGAAGAAATTATTGTGACTCAGAACCCCGTGCCTTTAGTACAACCACCGACGCAACAAACTATCAAACTGGTATGGGTAATGGTAATATATCAAAAGGTCTTAGCTTGTGTTGCGTATTTAGATATCTAAGCAGCTCGGTATGGCAAACATTGGCATTATGTTGCCCTCTTGGTGTATAGTTATAGTATCTTTTTCCTTGTTATCGTCGCCAATTAAATGTGGCGATCGAGTATAAAGTAGTCGTAGCCTTCACAGCTGTAAGCCTGTAACACCAATGGATTCTTCGCCGATTTGACATTTCTATTGCCATGGCACAGTAATCATAATATTTGAGTTGATATAGACCTGTTCAAATATTGGAAGGTAAATCTAACGCTGATTTAGTTTGACTTCGGTAATAAATTGATCAATAGCATGGTTATCAGGAGTATGCATGCCCGAAACCCGGATTAGGGTACTGCTGCATTGCAATGCTCTGATATCAGATCAATCTTTGTAAAATTCGAGAAATATTCTACCTATAATTGTGACACGTGAAATTTCTGCTAGCTGTAAAGTTTTAACGTGACAGTTTTTACGATGTCCTGATGCATTTGTAGGGCCTACTGTGTTTTGATGTCTACAACTAAATATACAGCAACTATGCCGAGTACAGCAACAATTTTATTCAACTATAATAAAATATGATATTTTGTTCGTGCCAGGCGTGGATTCACAATAGTAAATCACATTTTCACGATGTGTGTGGAATGCCAGTCTGCAAGGTACCGCCAAGGCCTACTTGGAAATACATAGAGCTCCTCTATTATCGATGCTGCGGCCCGCGGCGCCATTACAAAATTGGAAATTGGCCCGCGAGCACATTTAAGTTTGAGACCTCTGATTTAACCAGATGGCTCATCCTCTGCAATAGCTCCATTTAATTTCATTGGTGGGTCGATTTTTTTTACCGACAAAACGGAAGATTTTGACCTAAAAAATCAAAATATTGACATTTTTATCTTAAGTTTGACCAAATTTGACCTAACGTAACAAATTAGGTGTTTCACACATAATGTTTGAATTGTACTACGTATCTTCATTTCTGGTTGGAACTGTCTGTCCTTACGAAGTAGTTTGGCCTGAAAAAAAAACTACTTAGCCTCAAAACCTGACAAATTTTTTCATGAAAAAAACCTTATTTTAGCGAAATCTGGCCCTATGAAGAATTCCAATAGTTACATTACGCATTATAATAGAAATAATTTAAAAAATTTGTAGTACAACGAAAGATACTTTCCTGCATACCAAGTAGCTTGCCAAGAATGGAGAAAGAACGTTCAACAGCAGCAGTTGTTGATTGACAACACTGAAGTTGTACAATGTACATACACTGCTGGTGACTAACCGTGTTGATTCATTCTGGCAATGGTGTACACATCACAATTTTTCATCACGCTCTTCTTGATATAAGAACCATGCAATGCCCACGCAGTCTTGCTTCAGTTGGGACATTGCGGTACGTTGAGCATAACACCACGTCAACCTATTTGTTTCATTTGAATGTTTATGATTCACAATGAGCATACAATGGGCCTTCTATAACGGTAGACCTATAAAGTAGGCTACAAGCTGTAAAATTGTCAAACGAAATGCAGTTTTAACTTTGTAGACAATTTTGACATTTTTTGATCTAGCACTACAATTTTGCCTAATTTTGACTTTTTTGACATGTCAAAAAATCGCCCTATTCAATAGTAATCTTGCGATTCATGAGTGCTAGTCTTTCCAAGCGCACAGCGACCATTGTCAAGAGCAAAGACCTGACCAACAAGCACAAGAAACATGACCGATACGATGAATTCCATGTACTGAACTTCGATTTTGTGCCACAACGTCACAGCTGATATTACAATTGAATATATTGCTGAAAATATGCCAATATGACTCCTTTGGACGAAAAAGGCTCCCGACTGCCTGTCATAAAAAGACCAAAGAATATCTCTGATTAGGACTTCGTGTTCACGCGATACACGATCGTTTAAATGACGTATGAAACCAACCCTATAGCTCTATCGAAATGGAGCACTCTTAATTTTATGAATATCGCAAAAACAGAAATTTAATACACTCTCGGGATCGCATGTGTCGATTCGCATTCATAGTGACATTAGATAGTCACATCGTCGCTGTGGAATCATAGTCAGAGTGGTTTATGTCCATTTTACACTAATTAAGTATTTTTAAAGTCTTAATTTTCTTTCGGCCATATATCTTGGCCAATAAGGTTAACTTTGAAACACTGATACAAACACAACCACGACCGAAATTTTGCCGCAAAAAGTTAAAATTATACAAAATCACAAGCTACTGTCTTATTACACTGCGACGATATAAGGCGCCGTAACTATCTGAATGTCTTACATTATTTAGGGTTCAAAGGAACGGGCAGGCTTTCTGAATGAACCCACGAAATTTATATCACTCATGTAATCCATCTACATGAGCAACGCAGCTGAATCAATCCGATCAATGCCGTGTCTGTCAAAAATTACAGGTTTACTACAGTAATTATCCTTCATTTCACAAATGGATAGTGACGGATACTTGGGTACTTGCACACTCCAATTAAATAATCAATACAGAAGCATTAGCGAATAATTCATGTCATAAGTAATCCATTCGTTGGGAATGGTTAACAAAGGGAAATTTAACTGTCTGGTTTCGCAGTGTTGAAAGAAGGAATATAGATAGCGAAGTTGAAATGTCACCATTTGGATGTCAGTTTGCATGTCTTGTTACTACTGTAGCGTTAATGAATGCTCAAAGTGAGTATTTGCAATTAATAACCTACTGCAATATCGACAATACTTCGAGATAAACTAAATATGCATGTGACATTGGAAAGTTTCACAACTTATTTTTATCTCGTATCTGCAGCGGTTTGCCGGGATAAAGACGTCGAACAATGTCAAAAGCACATACGAAATAACTTTTGCACCAAGTTCGAGAAGTGGATGAGAGGAAAATGCCCATTAACTTGCGGGTTTTGCTCTTCGAATGCAACGCATGGTACTTGCTCATAATATTAGTGTATGACTTTTTAAGAGAGTTCTATTTGGCCGTTTCATTATAATCAACCCCCACGCCCACAGCTCCGTAACTAACTAACTAACCAACTCGGTATAAATTGCCTGAATCAATGTAAATGTCGCGTCATACTAGGTACGGGGAATTTTTCAACTAATGTGACATCTGTATACGCATCGGTAGCTCAAGACGGAACAGCTAGACCAGCTACTACGGACGGACCAACTACAATTCAGTCAGGTAAGTCGCGCATTATACGTTACTAGACCAGTGGTTCCCAGACTTTTTTGGCTTGTGGCGCTCTAGAAAAATTATATAACGCTCGCAGCACAATTACAGCAGGTCGCTCAAAGTCGTGTTAATGCGATGGTTATGCTAATTGTTTAAACATATATTCGACCGAAACGATGTTTAATTATTGACAAACATCTACCTGCATTGCGTCGTTTCCCAAGCAGTGTCAATTGGCTACATTTTTATATGTTTTTATTTTCGTCAAAACGAAAAAGACATGTTCACATACCCATCACCGTACAAATAACAATAAAATTTTAATTGCACTTTTTATGAAATAGGATTTAGAATGAGGCATCCAAAACTTTTCACGAAACGGCGTTTAAAAAACGGGGCTTTTCGTAAATGAATGAGCTGTTTTACCTCTGTAAAACAATGGCTTGATTTATGGCTTTCAAATGGATTGAATACCTAATAGCAAATCCTGAGAATTCCAGACGATGTGCTCATGATGTGTGGCACAATTTATAGTTAATCAGTTTATTTGAAACGAATAAAATAATTTTATCCAGACATAGACCCTCAGTGATGATGTGAATATTGGGCCTCCCTAATTCATCGACAATGTCGTGATTGGTTTCATATATGGTATAGTCACATGTACTTATTTATCAGCCGACTGAAGAAGTTAGACCGCTTCTTTAGAGGCATCTGCTTGTCTGCATGCCTTATATATATACAATATCGTACAAGTGTTTTTCAGAGGCGTCAGTAACGAAGTACTTCTACTTTTTCGAAGTACTCAAGTAGTTTTCCTCTACTTCTGGTACTTACTCAAGTAGATCTGATTTCCACTACTTCTACTTCTACTTCATAATATTTTGTGATCTACTTACTTACTTTTCGCTATTTTCAGTTTGTCAAGTAGAAGTAGTTTAATGGGAAGATAGTCTGAGGAATTTCGGGGCTGTTTTCATGGAGCATCAACATTTAATTTTCATAAAACTTGAGTAAAGCCCAGAATTTTCGTCGCGCCTCGCGCGCAGTGGCTACGGGCCTTGTTTGTTTTTGGGGTATTCATGGTGTTTGTCGACTACTATGGTCATTTACACCAGGCCGATATTCTTCTTATAGCCGACTGATAGCACGGCCCACTTCTAGGCTTTTTGTGAGACACCGCTGACGCGGATGAGGATGGCGAGGAGGAGCCTAGGTAAACCTCCAACACTTAGATATCGTAATTCTGAAGTCGACCTCGGTCGGTCTCGAACCCGCACCCATTGGTGTTGGTGTTGCAGCCGCGGATTATTCCACTGCGCTATCTCGCCACGCGTGGCTACGGGGTAACCAGTAGGATTTCAATATAGTATCGGTGAATATAATTTAGGTAGCGGGTTGGCGTGGTTCCGTTCACACCGCATTGTCGCCCTTCGCCATATCAAATATTTCATCACAGTATATAATATTATGGCTCATCATAACGTTTTAAACCGATGTTTCGCAATCGGCAAAATTTACTTATCATATCGTAATCTAGCAGTCCGTGGCATGTCCTAATCTGGAAAAGTGGACTATGACTTATTTATAGTTTTAGAGCTGTTTTAGAATACCAACCTTCGAAACTTTCTGGACCAAAGACATGAAATACATGTTCCGCTTTTAGAAGTGGTATTTATGTTTCACTTTCAACTCCCAGTATCATATACTTTCAATTTCGAGCATCATACGTTGAGTTCTAACTAATATCAGTTCTTTGGTCTGGATAACATACATGTTGTAGTATAAAAGCAATTGTAGTAATGCCTTTAATTTCCGGAAATAAAGCTACACAGTATGCCATTTTTACGATCCGGCATAATTTTTTTATCAACGTTTACTAATCGCGCAAGGCGTTTACACCATATCCTACACAACTTCTCCGTATTGCTCTTCGACTAAACTACTGGGCTTATAATATGGGGGAGGGCGCCCTACCCAGTGGCGTAGCAGCCACTTGGCGGTTCTGGCTCTGCGCCAGGGGCGGCAGGCTCCGAGAGGGCGGCAAAATGAGGCTAACACAATGCACACAGCTGGCTAAAGCAGCGTAATTGGTAGCCCCACAGCTGGCGTCCCGTGAGCTAAAATTTAATCAAACTGGTCATAAACGAAAGCTAGTGTCACGCTAATTCCGAAAACACGAATTACTTTGTTAACATGACAATGGAACCATTCCGAAATAGCCGTCAAGGCCGCGTGTTCCTAACAATGGTTGGTTAGTTAACCCTTTGTAACCGGCCGGCCTACTGACCAAAATTTTACTGCATCCACATAGAAAACGATAAAATGTCATCCATATGGCTTAAATCGACGCCCAATATATTGCCGTAAACCTGAAGTAGCCGCCTAGCGGTCTGAGATACTCTCACAGCTCAGACGCCAGAGGGAATAGCGTTATGCGAGAAAATGTTCGCGATTTCTTGAAAATAAATTACAATTTTGTTCTTCTATATCTCCTGTGACGTCATACCTAGGCCCTCTCTTAGTATATGACCACCTGATTGCCTTCCGCATGAATCTCTACGTTCCAACGAGACATTACATGCTACCATAGCGCTTCATAGCCCAGCGCTACGATCTTGGAAAGGTAGTGATGATGAGCACAATCACGCGGCCGCCGCCGATGAGTAATCGATTACGTAATCTCGTATTCTCGTTGAAGGCAACGCGCGTCCAGTTGTGCAGAACATAGGAACTGCCTTGGCAATGTTGCCGTTAGTATAGGCCTACATCTCCATGCTATTGAAGTGTTATCAACCCCAGTTGCTTGTTATATGTAACTTGCAGCTGCAAGGAATCCGTAAGTATACACATATTGCCTTATTCGACACTGCCCAGTGCCCATATACGCTCGGGAAGTCATTTCACGTGATGCATTGCTTTATTTCGCATCAATTTGAACCGTATTCTACACGGCTAATGCTCCATGTATGATCAACAGTACTCATACAAGCCAACAGTAACTTCGTGTGCCATCTAAAACAGATATATAACTGCCTCTATATGATGTTGTTATCACAGGCTCGGGTACAAAAATAGCCTAACTCTCTCGCTTATTTGTGCGGTGTTAGGGCTGGTGTCGGCTTTCTTATACAAAACTAAGCTCCATGATATGGATATTGATGGATATGCCAGGATAATGGCTAACTATATGTATAATTTGCTATTGCCTGAAGCAATTGTACATCTGTTTGAAACCGCAACGAGTCAGGTCATCTTACGCAGCCATGATTTTCACGTAATAAGGTATGCTTCTTTCACGTCAATTTGAAACATCTTCTACGTGCTAATCTTCGATATAAGGACTTTCATAGAATAGTATGACCAACAACAAGTCATAGAAGATAACTGTAATCGGTTATATGAAGTCTAGAACGGAAGATACAATGGTTTATATTTCAGGCGGTCACTCACGCGAACATCATTACAAATTCAATTTTGCGGGAGACCTTTTTGCGTGTTCAATCAGCATTTCAAGCAGGATATACATTGCAACATTAGGTTATACATGGTCTGATGTATGCGTATTTATAAGAGCTATACATACCAATCGATTGCAATCGTTTAAGACCGATGCAGGTCTAGCTATCTTGGATTAAATATCGACTCCTCTGCGTTAAACAGTCGCGGTCTAGTATACTAGACCGCCGGTCGGAAAGGGTTAATGCAAAGCTACTTATTCGACACCATATTTATACTCGTGTCTGGAACTTCATCTGACCATTAGTGTTTCAATTGAGGGCTGTGCGAGGAGCTTCTCAAAGCTCAAACTGATTAAGTCTTATTTACGTTCTACCATGAATGATGATCGGCTATCAGCTTTATCGATAGCAGCGGTTCTCAACCTTTTTGTCTTCTCGGACCACTTTTGGACCGCCACAGACCCCCGTGGACCCCCTCAAGTTTTCTCTCAAAATTAGCTTAAGTATCGTGCAACCGCCAACTGTCTCGTGCAAACATTGATTAGGTTAGTAATAAACAGCCAGAAAATGAATTTTATTCAAAATAACATCACACTATATGTCGAAATTGGGTAGACTTTTAATATTTCGAAACGAATTTTCCACCTGTATTTATTGTCTTGAAAATTCTCGTCATTGATTGGATATGAACGAGTGCCGAAAGTCCATTTCCACCAAGATATATTGGTGGCGAATGTAATATTAACGCGTAACGCTTCCGACGATAGCTTTTGGTGTGTGTTTGTAATGAACATATCATGTCCACGCATCCTATATAGTCATTTCTATCTAGAATCTCATCTTGAAGGTATTTAGTGGTTAGGCTATATCACAGAAGAAAATGGATTTCGTGGCGGCGCGGTTTCAATTCCTTCATTGGGAAAGACAGATCAGGAAAAAAGTTCAGGAACTGCTATTTCAAACGAATGTTTACAAATTTGCTGCGACTGACAACTGCAAATCAAAATTGCTATCTCCAACATTTAATTTTTCAGAAACCTTAACAAAACATTTATAAACAGCAGTATATGTTTGCATCGTCATGCCATTGGTAAGTTGACAATAAAATGAGTTTGCACAGTCGGATATTTCATCTCAGACGACCATTTTAATGACGTGAGTCCTAAAGTTTTAGTAATTATGTAGCGAAGCGAAAACTGTCCCATGCTTTTCCTAATTAAAAGAATGTAAATTAGGTTACCAATGCCTTTACAATGACCAGAGGCTTCGTAGACTCCCTGAAAATGCTTCGTGGACCACCAGGGGTCCGCGGACCCCCGGTTGAGAACCACTGGTCTATAGAAAGAGACTACGTTCAAAATCTTGAATTTGAGGATATTATCGCTGATTTTGCATCGGCAAATCCCGAAAAGTTAAGTTTTGAGACGGCTATTAATTTTCTATTTGCACAATATACATTCGTTCGCTATTTCTTGTCCTTAATATTTTTGGCCTTATTAACGTTGAGACGGTGAGGCTGAGACGCGGCATATTACTTGTAATTATTTTTATTGACAAGATTGTTTGAACATGAATCTATATTGATATTAGCTGCGGTCTACTTAGGGGGGGCGGCATTTTAAGCGAGAGCCAGGGGCGGCAGCACATGCTGCTACGCCAGTGGCCATACCATGATACTTTCTAAAATGTGCTGTTCGAGTACACAGAGGATTAGTATCGCATTTTCATATCAATACTATCATTTCCATCCCATGATGCGGACGAATGCTTAATGTTGTTGAAAATTGTATACCTCCTGGTATGCATCAATATGAATCAAGCTCGGCACCTTTCGCATAGCTCAATTTGCACCTTTTGACAATACACGTGGACAAATTACGATCGTTTTCACAACTACTTACTTACTTGAGTAGATTTAAAGTCAGTCAATTCTACTTCTACTTCAAGTAGTTTTAGGTAGCTTATGGAAGAAGTACTTCTACTCGTACTTGAGTAAATTATTTTCGTCGCTACTTCTACTTCTACTTGAGTAGCTTTCTTGACTACTTTGACCACCTCCGGTGTTTTTCCGAAATTCCAGAACGACTAGCGGCACACCTGAGAATTTGTGGCGGGTGGCGGCACTCTGATGCGTGCTATACGATCAGTGCGCAGTTGCAATTCATTTATTACCCAACAGTACATTATTTTAATGCGTTACCCGACTTTACCCGTGGCCATGAAACGAATAATTGAATTTCCGCTTAATTTGCACAAAAGTGTTCGAATTAAGCCGAATCAACTGTGTGCATATATTACCTATATTATATATATCAGATTCAATTGCGACTAAAGCAACAATCGTGACCTCTACTAGCGAAGAAACGACAACAAGCGTTGTGAATGGTGAGAACTATAATTCGTAGCCTTTTACGCATAGCAGCTATAGAACTGTATTGTTGCAGGGGACTTCAGTTTGAATTTCTAGTTATAGCAGAATCTTTCGGCCAAGGTGTTTCAGGGCTATGAATTTCAAGTTTATAGCTAGACAAAGCACGATGACTTATCGGATTTCGAAATTGCGTGTTATCAGTGTTATTACCGCTAATCACTGATTTGTAGCCCCTACCTCGGTCATAGCGAACCAACATGATCAATTATTAAAAAGTCCTCGTTTCAATTTATATATTTCAAGACTGAAAGCCAGTGTTGGGATGACTCGAGTCATGACTTGACTCGAGTCAAACTCGAGTCACCTTTTTCGTATGACTCGACTTGACTCGACTTGACAAGTCATTTTAGCAAAGTGACTCGACTTGACTTGACTTGACTCGACGTATCAAAAATGTGGATTGACTCGTGACTCGGAGCAAAATTCACGAGTCAATTTCGAGTCATCAAGCAATCAATGTCGATAAAAATCATTGTATCTTGCATATGTTCGGATTTTACGCGAAACGCTGTGTAACGCATGAGAGCGACCAATCATTCAATGATCGTGCGTTTTACTCAGCCTCTATTGTTCTCTCACGAATAAATTGATCGCAAACGAAGTGATCGAAGCTTACCTCTTACGTTGTCGTTGTTGTCTATTTCTGTTCTCCGTTCTTAACTTAACCAAACATCTTGTTTTATTGAAATTGAACTCCAATATAGTTAATATAGTCCTAAACCATCGGCGAAGGCTGGAATTCGATTATATCAATTTGCAAATGAGTCATGTATTGCATCTTATCAATTCGTTTCTCTATTTTGGCTGGTAACTATAATCCGAGCCCATGCAATTACTGACGTAGGTAAGCATTTCTACGTATATGTGAGCAATAAAGCGCCTTCTTGCGTTTATATTTAACTCTATATTCGTTCATAGGTCCAGAATCAATAACCACCCAATCTGTATTTCAGACAGCTAGCAAATGCAATGACACAAGCATGCCTCATACTCCGAAAAGGCAACTTGACTTGAATTGTGACTTTACTCGTGACTTGACTT
>ATSW01012716.1:0-10446 GCA_000444245.1 Botryllus schlosseri | reverse complement strand
GCTTATGAATAGTGCAGAATACATAGCCTACTTACGCAGCCACGGGGTCGAGTTTGCGAACCACTGCGTTAGATGGTGGTCCAGTAACCTCGAGCCCTTATTCGTATTATCATTTACTATACGTTGCAGCCTTGCTCAAATGCCCATCCTTATTTCGGCTACGTCAGTGGTGCTTAACCTGCGGACGTACGGCCTCATTCAGCCGCATAACCATAATTTTGCGATCTTCTACACATATTTAAATTAGCGTGTGTTTGCGGCCGTCATTATGTAACCAATAGTTGCTGGTTCTAGTCTCGGCTCTGCCATGTTTCTATGTATCGGAGGTTTATCTAGGCTTCTCGTCGCCGACCCCCTGTTAACGTAGCGTATTTAAAAACCCAGAAGAAGAGTTAACAGAGCTTCAAAGTCAGCAGCAAAGTCCTGAAAGTGGACGCACGTTAGCGAGAGAGAATGGGAGTGCGCGTGCAAGCAAAAGTCGTCCTCATTACCCAAAGCAAAAATACTAAACTTTAGGAAATGCGCTGTCGTGGCGCACAAATTCTAAACAGGCGATTATCACCACTGTCATTGATGTGTAATAAAATATTATTAGTAACAATACAAACAATCCTGGTGGGAGGCCAAGAAATGACAACATGTAACTAAGTGATTAATAGGAACCGCAAGATGCATCATCATTAATATTGTACCCAATATTTTCGAAAACACCCTCCATCAGCTCTACTGGTTAATCTGATCACGTGAGCTGAGAATTTATAAATTTTTGACAATAATATGTGAAACTACCAACATTTTTGATGAAATCCATTCAAGAGGCAAAATTTTCGCGCTCTGCGCGACTACACACATAATCCTAGTGTCTTTTTTTGATATTTATACTCGCGATTTTGGTACATAAATTATATATTTTTCAATACAACATCCATTGTAGCAGTATATTTATTAAACTCGAAGACTTTTCGGGTGCCTCTTTTCAAGAGTTATCGGCACACTAAAGGGATTTAAACAGATTTAAAAGCAAAAACAAAAAGGCAAGGTATGACGCAACAGTCAAAATCACAGACCATGAAATTCGCATCGTATCAATGGCAACAATAACAAACTACGAAGTATACGGACATACGGTACTATAGTAGCAGCACAATTTGTAAATAAACAATTACACGCACGGAACAACACGCACTAATGAGAAATTTGTAGGTTATAGAGGAAATCTTTCTGTCTGCATAAAAAGGTTTGCTCAACTGAATAATAGTAGACTCCAACACTCTTAAATGAAACACAGACCTACCACGCGCAATGACAGTGAACATATTGTCATCATAGTGCTGTGCACAGGCAAGGTTTTCGCTCATATGCTGACCGATTGACGAAGCATATGCTTGGTAATCATCATAGCAGTCTGTTTTTGCAGCCAATTTGCACTGACGTGTGAGCTCCGTGCGATTATTTGCGCATGTTTTTGACCGAATCAATTTTGGGATATGCTGCTTAATACGCTCAAACAATCTTTGAGATGTACGTCCTACATACCTACTATCACAGTGGCACTTGTATTGGTAAACAACATTACTTGCATCAAAGGCAGGAAGTACATCTTTTCGAGAGTTGGGTAACAAGGGTTTCGTCGTGTACACTACCCAGTCAACAAAATGGGAAGCGATCGCTAGGCGTATAATACGCTTTCAATGCCAAAATGATGCTTCAAAAGATACAATTTTCGCACTTCAGCCGCAGACTCCTTGACCGCTAGTAACCCTGCCGCTAGTCTCGCCACCCTAATCGCTGTTGATTTCTAACCCTGTGTTTCAAGTCATCACAAGTTGACTCAGCATTTTCATTATCGTGTTAGCATAGTGTCCTATATGGTGTCGACACAAGCAAATCGCACGGTTCAATGAAATTGTATCACGTCACAGTTTCCATTTGGCTACAGGCAATTTGACGGTGATTTTTGACCGGCTTGCCGAGCATTAAATTTGATGAATCGGGTATCAATCAAAAGCGGACTCTGCACTGATTACGAAAATATAAATTTTATTCCGCTCGCGACCCTGGAACCCCCACAATCAGCCCCCAATTATTGATTGTCGAGTAGATTGGCAGTGTGACGCAACAATGCTGTCTGGTGAAACGAGAGACTAGCTCAAGAGCAAGGATGCGGCCGAGCGGCGAGAGTGGGATCAGCTGACGTCGCGGCAATAGCGATGTGCATGCAAACGCGCCACAGAGAAACGCTGCGCTGTTGATACTTTTTCTATGCGTTTCGGTACAAGCGAGCACACACCAGCCTTTCCTTGACTTGTAAGGGTAGAACTGGGTCCACGGAATCTATTAGGGCCCTACCAATTTTCGCGCAATATCCTTCAGCTGATAAAGATATGTAGGCTACATCTGAGTAGTCTACATTGGATATGTCAGATTATTATGATATCGATGCCTTAGCCCGCTTGTTGAGTAGGGCTCCAGAGACACGTCGCGCTGTTGATGGTGGGTGTCGATACTTTCTATAGTCACTTTTATGGTTAAGTGTGAGCAAGGAGCATTGAGCATGAGCATACATTACAAGCTTTTATTTGATCCGTATGGGTAGGACTTGGTCCGCGAATGCAGCAGGTAAAATGTTGAGTTGTTGAATAAAGTTTAACAGCAGGAGTGTCGAATTAAACTGGTATCGCTGTCCGGATTCAATCCGTTACTAGAAAGCTTGCGGGCCATACCTGCCAAATGATTCCAAAATGTTACCACAAAATTCATACCTTTGTTTTTCACTGGAATATATCTGATATCACTATAAACGTTGACGTTGGAATTTGGTTTAGCATTTTTCAATCACCAAATAGTTTTTTTGAATGCCGGGGACGTTTTGCGTCAAAAGTAATACAGTGGTATCACAGATATTTGAATTATATTCATTCTGTAGCCTGTATATATATTCCTAATGTAACTTACGTAAAACGGATTTGCAGTATTTTTTTCGCATCTGTGAATAACTGAATGTCCATTGTCCATTCGGCCCAACAGAGTTTGCACTTTTTCGCCTTCTCGGAATTTGGCAAGGTCACCGACGTGGTGCTTATGGGGACTAGAGTGAAAACTCAACACTGTAGTTGTATTACTACAATATGATATATTTACATTATCTAAATTTGCTGTCTTGAGTGAATCTTATTACTTGAAAGTATATTTTTCTTACTAGAAATATCTCTAACAGCTGAAGGATTGCGCGAAAATTGGTAGGGACCAAATACATTCTGTGGGCCCAGTTCACCATTACAAGTCAAGGGGAGGCTGGTGTGTGCTCGCTTTTAGCGAAGCGCATAGAATAAGTATCAACAGCGCCACGCATCTCTGGAGCCCTACGCAACAAGCGGGCTAAGGCAATCGATATCATAATAATCTGGCATATCCAATGTAGACTACATATCTCTATCAGATGAAGGATATTGCGCGAAAATTGGTAGGGCCCTAATACATTCCGTGGACCCAGTTCTACCCTTACAAGTTAAGGAAAGGCTGGTGTGTGCTCGCTTGTACCGAAACGCATAGAAAAAGTATCAACAGCGCAGCGTTTCTCTGTGGCGCGGTTGCACATTGCTATTGCCGCGACGTCAGCTGATCCCACTCTCGCCGCTCGGCCGCATCCTTGCTCTTGAGCTAGTCTCTCGTTTCGCCAGACATCATTGTTGCGTCACACTGCCAATCTACTCGACAATGAATAATTTGGGGTAGATTGGGGGGGTTCCAGGGCCATGAGTGGAATAAAATTTATATTTTCGCAAGCAGTACAGCGTCAGCTTTCGATTGATACCCGATTCATCAAATTTAATGCTCGGCAAGTCGGTCAAAAATCACCGTCAAATTGCCTGTAGCCAAATGGAAACTGTGACGTGATACAATTTCATTGAACCGTGCGATTTGCTTGTGTCGACACCATATAGGACACTATGGTCCGACAATCTCGAGAAGAGTCCGCTGGTAAGTACCGGAAGTTAGAATTGGAGTTGCTCGTCGACTGTCTGATTTCCGTCAAAATATCGTTCCACTTATGGCCTAGAGGTCCGGCATAGGCCTACTTGATAGAGACATCGCCTAGGCCCAGGTTGGTGTCAAATGAATAATGATAACAATAAACTGAATTATTTTCCAAAAAAAGAATATTATTCAAAGTAAGCAAATCTTAGGCCAACCCCTATTAGAAGTATATTTTGACCGTTTCGAAAACCACTACGTCTACTGGAGTATAGTTTTCTTGGCTACTTTGACTGCCTGACACTGGATCAATTTACAGCCAGTGAGGTCTGACACAGACAAAAAGTACTGCTTTGTTTTCTTTTCTAAGAATCGACAAGATAATGTAGATTGAACGAGTGATTTTCCTAACATTTCAATAAAATCTAGTTTATGAGAGGAAATATTATTGGGACTTGTTCATCCAATCTCAGTGACAGAAAAAAGAAGTGGTGCATTGAGATAGTGAGTAACATATTAGCCGGGTATAGTATAGTTTATAATGACTTCTGGAAAAAAGCCGACAACAAATGGCGTGTCGTCCCGATTGTCGAAGAGTTAAAGTTGAAAGCTAAATCTGAGGGACTTTATGGAATCTATTTTTGCCAGGAGTTAGTGACCTCACCAATGTTGATTGTGCGTACGTGGCCGAAGAGCTTGGGAAATATGTCTTTGCGTCTGAAGTCATGAATTGTAGCCCGCCCGATACAGGAAACATGGAGATCCTTCATTTATATGGAGACGAGTATCAAAAAGAAAAATTTTTGCAACCTCTATTGGACGGCACAATAAGATCGGCGTTTTGCATGACTGAACCAGCGATGGTATCAAGCGACGCTACTAACATGCAACTATCAATTGTTCAGGACGGAGACAGCTACGTTGTTGATGGCAAGAAATCGTGGAGCTGGTGATCCGAGATGTAAATTTGGAGTTATAATGGGGGAAATGGTGGACGCTAACTCAAAACCAAAGCATCAACAGCATAGCATGATCCTTGTTCCGTTTGACACGGCTGGTGTCAAGGTCATCCGTCCGATGCGTGTCTTCGGCTACGAAGACTACCCGCACGGTCATATGGAAGTGGTGTTCGATGAAGTCCGTGTTCCGAAAGAGAACTTGATACTAGGCGAAGGACGAGGATTCGAAATAGCGCAGGGTGGATTCGGCCCCGGACAAATTCATCATTGCATGCGATCTATCGGTGCAACTGAAAGGTGTTTGGAAATGTACTTCAAGCGCGGATCGCAACGCAGATCGTTCGGAAAACTGCTAATCGATCACCAGGTCAACCGGCACCACCTCGCGAGAAGTCGGCTCGAGATTGAGCAAGCTAGATTACTCGTGCTTAACACCGCTCTGATGATGGACCTGCACGGCGTCAAAGCCACCAGCAAGCACATTTCCATGATCAAGGTCGCGGCCGTGCAAGTATTCAGGAATGTTGTGGATAGGACGGTGCAGATGCATGGTGCCGCGGGCGTCTCCGATGATTTTCCTTTGGCGGCGATGTATTCGTGGGCGAGGGCTTTGCAATTTGCTGACGGCCCGGATGAAGTACACTTGGACAATGTGGCTAAACTTGAAATGAAGGATCAGATGAGAAAATCGAAGTTGTAGATATCTCATTAGAAGATCATGTAGCCTACGTATATATATTATGAATTGTAGTAGCCTTCTGTCATCGCATTTACAATAGGCTTACTATCATGGTACCGTAGGCTATATCTATTATGCAGTGTTGGGATCAAAAGTCACTACCTTCGAGTCACGAGTAGGGCTGAGCACAATGATTCGAGTACTCGAATCTGAATCGAGTAATAATTTTAATGATTCGAGTCGAGTAGTAAAAGACGATTTTTTCGGGTACTGAAATGATACGCTACTAGCCACCGAAAGATATTTTATCAACTAGAAGTATGGTTTCGAGACTATTTTCCACTGTGGAAGACTTGAAACCTCGATTGGCATATCCCAGCATACGAAACATATAATACAAAGCTACCATTGTAACTGGAAATAACACATTTCCGAAGTATTGATCCTCCCACAACATTAGGCCCATTTACATGACGGTTTAAGTCAGCTTCGAAGCTGACTCGTCGATCCGACTCTCTCGTATTCGATGAAGAGAGAAAGGCAAACTGCTTCAAGTCGACTCGAGTCTCAAGCTGTCGTGTAATGTGGTTTACGATCGGCTTGAGTATTCGGCGTCAGGCGATTTTCGTTCGACGGCGCTGTTTTTTGCCGCGCGGGCTCTTGGCATCGTAATACATGTTTTTCATCTGTTGTTGAGAAATTGGGCAAACATGGCAAGGAAAGGTGGGGTTACTTTGTAAGTGCTCGCTTGTTTACGATGGAATGCATGTAATACACCAGTACCGGTGTAGCAACCGTGCTCTGTTATGACAGTTTTATTAACGATTCCCTATGTGTTCTTTGATATGTGGCTGCGACGCTTCGATCTGTAGTGGCCTAGTTGCTGTCATCAGTTACGTAAAATGACAAACAAGGTAAAACGTTACATCTGTATTTCTACTTCTCAGACTACAGTTCGGAAGATATGTGGATTGTACCGGTATAGGCTACACAACTCGACTACGACATGCATAATGCATATTGCATATGCATAATGAACCGATTGAAGAAACGGCTGTGCAGTGTGCTACATCGATACGGAAATACATGAACGATGGCTGCATTCCGTACATACTGTTCCACTGGCTAAACTGATGTGAGCGCGCGTGTGGTGGGATGGAGCTGGTGTCTCTCACTGGAGGATGGTATGGAGATTTGTGACTCTCCTGGTGATGATGAAGCGCAGCGGTGTTGGGATTATTGCTTTGATTTTACTTCTGGATTATAGTGATCTGCTTACAGTTTTTATAGACATTCTTGGTATTGTTAACTTCCTATTTGGTAGCCTATATCATGCCGACAAGATGCTTCAATAAAGTCTCTGCAGTAGTTGCTGTATCGTGACTCTTGAGTCACCCGCATACATGGGGTAGTCTGTTACAGAGGAGCTGCCGAACAACTAGAGGCCACATGGGGTTTGCAAGTGGGTCACTTAAGTGGTAATGACCTTATTTTAATCGCATCGACAAGTGATGCCTGAAATATTAAAACAATCGTTACTCCCGCCTACTTCACGGCCCATCTTCGTTGACGCCGAAAAAGCTAGCTGATAACTTATAGGCTACTTGTTGTTTTCCTCTACGATCATGATATGAACAAGATTATTTTCCTCTACAAATATCGATATTATGAGTATCTCATCATCCTCGTTAATTTCGAGGATAAGACACGTTTCAGAGTACGACCAAACACACATTGTCGTTGTACCTTTGCCCACCAGACTTACTACGAATGTAAGGGGTAAAGCGGTCGTCCACGATACAGCTTCTGAAGGATCATGTGAACAGGGCCCTTTTACGAGTCAGCTCGGAGATGAGGCGTGACGTCACCGGAGACGACTTGAACGCCAAGTCGAGTCGAACATGTAACCAGGCCTATTGTCACGAAGTGCAATGAAATCGGTAGGGTCGCAAAAATACCAAAGTATCTTTATTATGATGGATAACAGGCATTATATTCTTTGTGGTGGCTTAAAAGGTACATATTTGAACTTTGACATAGTGTATTCTGTTGTGACGTCATAATGAGTGATGCTCGAATACTCGACTCGAAGCATAATACGTGATTCAGAATCGTATCACTCTGGTACTCGATTTTGCCCAGCCCTAGTCACGAGTCATTGCACATTTTGGCTCGAGTCAAGTCAAGTGATTTTCGAAGGTGACTCGAGTCGAGTCACGAGTCAAGTCACAATTCAAGTCAAATTGAATTTTCGAAGTATCAGTGACGGTTCAAAGTCAGACATTTTGCTAGCTGTGCGAAAGGCAGAATTTTGCCATTTATCTTGCATCAAATAACTAATATAAAGTTTGATATGCATGCAAGAAGGCTTCTATCACGCACACGTAGAACCGCAAATAAAATACGCGACTGACTGTATAGCTATTAGAGATGTACAGGGTCAGGATATTGGATTGTAACAGGTCAGGAATCCGGGTGATTTTTTGGCAACCGGATTGGATCCGGATTCCAAATTTTACTGTTTTGCCGGATCCGGATCAGGACAGGATTTTTATTTTGACGAAAACCTGATCAGAATCATGTCCAACATGTTTAGATTCAGAAAAGGTAAAACTTATCTTCTCGGAATTTATAATCTATATTTTTTACATGTAAAAGTCTGATAATATATATTATCCGCTTAGGAAATTTCAGCGGCAGAAACGTCTTGAGTTGCTCTTCCATCTGATCGTGATGTTGGTTCATTGGTTGATATCATTTTGGTTTCTTTTGTTATTCAGAATGTCAGTGATTTTAGAATTGATAGCTCGGAATGTCGTTGTCATGGCTGACGAAAATACCGTCTCAGAGACGATAAGTTATATTTGGTGACAGCTCCGACATTTGGTAGTTAAACAAGATGGGAAATATGCTGGGTATGTTGTGTGCTGTCAATATCATCTCTAATTTCAACTGATGAGCTCGAAGACTATATTAGATTAGGAGTCTTTTGAGTGACTCAGAGGATGGAGATAGCATCGGCTTACTGAAGTATTGGATGAATCCCAGTGCAATTGCCAGGTATCCAAATCTCAGTAGACTTGCTGTTGGGGTACCGTAATCAAAATCAGTATCGCTGCATCAAATGCATCCAGTGAAAAGGCGTTCAGTTTGTGTGGGAATACTATTGACAAAAAATATCCCTACTCTCAGCTGATAGCTTAGATGCTTTAGTTGCAGTGAAAAGTTCTGGTGACGATGTTTTCAAGTGAAGTCAGGCTGATTTTGCCATCATTTCCTTTTTTTGTCAGTCTATATCTTAACGATAACCATGTTGCTATTCTTGAATACAATTTCAGTTATCATCTGTCTGTTTGCAGCGTGTAAACTACTCTTATTTTATAAGTTCATCCTGCCTTTCATTCTGTCGGTGTTTATTTTTTCCAGAAATCACATATGGTAGTATCGTATTTACCGCTGCTCAGAGTAACATGGATAATGAAGCAATTTTTGAAAACAGGATTATTTTTGGACTCGGATACTGAAATATTCGATTGCAACAGGATCAGGATTGGATCAGGATTATGATTTCATGAAACAGGATTGGAACAGGATCCTAAAAAACCATGATCCGTACATCTCTAATAGCTATGCTGCAGCCTGTTATTACATCACCCAATGGGATCGATACGAAGCCTCTGTCACGGTGGTTCTGTAACACTATTCTTTCGTCACAATGGTCACGCTCGACTCGCCTCATCGGACGGCAGAAGAGGCACGACCGCGTTTCACTCTTTCTTTCGACGGCCGTGTAGTAAGCAGGGTCATAAGTTGCTCCTCGTTTGGTAGGGCACTGACGTGATGTCTTTTTCATTTACAGTATTTTTTAACGTCTTGTTATTAAGTTGGGTTAGTTGATCCGTGCTCACTGTTCGTCAATACAAAGTACCGGAAAGACACTGTCTCTGGATTAGCAAGCTAGTTAAGAATATCGGAAGTCAGTCATACATACTATCAGCCAGATACTCTCGTCCAGCTCGGTCAAAGAGCTGAAACTCATCCCTCAGGACAGCCTCGAGAAGTAGTAACAAATTGATATGGATTTGAATCATACAAGAGGGTTGGTAAAGGTGATCACTGCACAATGTTAGCATTGAGCCGTCTAGGAAACATAGATACGTTGCTATGGACGATTTTCATTTTTGCTCTAGGGCGCCGCCATCTTGGCCTATGGTTGGTCAGAGCCGAATCGAGCTTCATAGGCGCAGGTGGCTGTTTTGGAGTTGGTTACGTTATTTAAAGGGGCACTGCGCTCAAAAAATGATGTGGTCTCAAATTGAAGGGCAAAACGAAAAAAAAATTTTGGCCGCAGCCGTTTTCTTCAGAACGCCACCGTAATGGAGCTGCAATTTATTGAAATTTCCAGAAACGCACCCGGCTGCAACTGTCGCGGCTCCGGGTAATTTCTTAACCCGTTACATGACACGATGACTTCATCGTCGCTCTTGCTCGACGCGATTAGGCACTAGGCAGTCACGCAGAGGACGAACTTTAGATAGTTGTCACTTGTCAGCCGATGTTATGAAGGAAATATGTCTTACACGCAAAGATGGTGTAGATACGGCGTTCCACTGACGATGTTCAGTCAGGAGATTTTTCTCTTGGAGGCAGGAATAGATCATGTCCTATTCTTATGTTGTCGTATGTATAAAACATTACCATCACCAATCAGCCAATATGGAATCGGTGTCTCGTGCACACCAAAGATTCTATTGACTACACACAGGTGTGACACTGAGAACCGTCTTGGCACACCAAATATATTACGCTAAACGTACTGGGATTCCAACCCGG
>ATSW01012709.1:0-11299 GCA_000444245.1 Botryllus schlosseri | reverse complement strand
GCGCAAACGCAAGGTCGCATATGTTGAACGACACTTTGTCTCGTAATCGCGAATATAGCTAGACTCAATCTGATACATTAGGTGTTCATCCATTTTCACAAAAGGGCAACAATATTAAAAACAAAAAATCGAGTGACAACATTTTGCGCTAAGCTTGTAGAAAATTTTTACCTTTGATAAATCAATCGGAAATTATTCTGCTTTATTGTAGTGTACGAATATATACCAATATGTGAATGAGAGATGGATCTGTCAATGCGTCGGAACTGATATTTTAGTCATCACATCTCAAGTGTTGCGGCCAAACTAATCAAAATTTTGGTTAGCCTTGCAAGTTCGCAATCTGTGCAATCCATTTTTGATGATATTAGAAATTTCGGAAATTATCTCGCGGGCTAATCAAAACCTTCTCGCGGGCCACGGGTTGGCCGGCTCTGACGTATATTCGTAATGTTAGTAACAATGCTAATCCCCATCTATCGTGAGGATGATTGTCCTGATTGGAATCGCTGGCCTTTTTGCCTGATATATCAGATATATATATATATATCGGCTTTCAATTAAATAAAAGGGCAAAAGAAAACAGGAAACAAAGGAACATCAAGATATCAGTTTTGGGCCCTTATCAAGCGCCTCCAGCGTGGGCGGTCGTGGGCGTCTTCGAGCGATAGCCCGCGTTGCGCTAGCTCGGTCTCTATTGTTGAGCGCCATGTGGTTCTATTCCAGCCACCTCTGCGCCATGGCTCTGTCGGAATGTGGTTGATGATGGCGGCGGCTGGTTGATCGTCTTGATGCCGCACTAGATGGCCGATTAAGCGTAAGCGTCGTTCAGCAGCCAGCAAACGGCATGGGACTGTTTTTGTGAGTTTGCGCAGAGCATTGGTGGATATGTGCTCCGGGTGGTGGATGCCGAGTGCGTAGCGGAGGAGTGCATCGTAGTTGGAGTTGAGTGTCTTAGCCAGCTTTTCTGTCAGCGTGAGTGCTTCTATTCCGTAAAGAAGAACCTGCTCGACAGTGGCACGGAAAATGCGGGTCTTGAGTTGAGGTGAGGCACTTGAGTGGAAGAGGCAATGTAGCCGTCTTGCCGCGCCCCAGGCCTTTGCTCGCCTCGCCTTCAGTGCTTTTCCAGAGTCCGCGACGTCAATACCGAGGTATATAAAACTATATAGATATATCAGATGAGCAGCAATGATTTTCCAAGTTAAGTAATTTAATAAAAAATAATTAAAAAATAAAACGTAGTGTGAGCACAGGACACCGATTCCAAACAGGATGATTGTAGGGTAGTTCTAGTGACTGCGAGCTGACCAGATAGATCGAAAATAGCTTTGGATTCATTAAACCTGGGACAAACACTTTTATCTGGGATGTTTAGTCGAAAAAGAAACTGCCAAATCTTGAAATTAAGAGTGTGTTTGCATTTAACAAATCCCTGTCACTCTGAATAACTTGCCCGGTTGCCCAAACTGTCTCTCTTTGAGTGTTCCCGTTGAAAGTGAATTAACTCTGATGTCAACATGGTAAATTAGTTAGATCAACGATTGGTCTTTCCATGTGAATAAGTTGCATACTTTACAGCAGTTTCATACTATTTACTGACACAAAACGAATTTGTTGCAGCGCTACCGCCTACCGGTAGCATTCAAGTCCTAAATCAGAGTTGCCCTGTGAACATGACTTTCTGCGACCTAGTAGTCAGTATTCAATGAAGCTCTATCGCATCACGCCAAGACCTCTCATTTTAATAGTAAATGGGTCTCTTTGGACTCTGCCGTTTCAATCACAGTGGAATCCGTCGACATTAGAAGATCTTACTAATCTAATAATCAATTTTGCGCCGTAAAATTGACCTGACAAACATGATGTTGAAAAAAACCCAGATTTCAAGCACAAAAACCCAGAAACCCAGGGGATGCTCGAAAAACCCAGATCTGGGTGGAAAAACCCAGGAGTGGCATCTCCGCTTTGCTCAAATCTCAATAATGGCCAGACGACGATACGACACTCTAACGATTTCGAAATAAGTGGTATTCATCCGCTGACATGCGACCAATAATATCTACTGGCCACTGCGTTATAATGGTTAATTTAGGTCGTTTTTTTCATACAGAAACATTTATCATTACATCTAGTTCCTTTCTTTTCCATCTAATTGCGTATAAATTGATATTTATTCCATGTGTTGTCACTACTTACCGTACTTACTTAACCAGACGCTCCTTGTGATGTCACAGTTGTGCATTGGTTGTTTACTACGAATCTCAGAAAAAGCAGTAACGCGTAACGGTAACCTATGACAGGTCGCCTTGTTCGCCATCAACGAATGGTCAACTTAGCATGCGGCGCTGATATTTCTAGTTCCTGAACAATATTATACATCCTAAACAGATATTCTAACTCATCAGTCCTATCCGTGACAACGAATGTAACCAGCGAGACCGGTCGTATAGGCATAGCCTTATAATATAAAATAGTGGCTATATCTACGATTGTCAGTTGTTTCTTTTACCCTACTATGTACTATTGTACTATACTGAAATTGGTACTAGGGCCAACAATTTCCGTATGACAGACCCCAGTCTAGTGACCAAGGTTGAATCAGGTCAAATCACCACGAGAATGATATCAGTAACATTCATTTCCACGTATACATTGGCTGCAGAGATTTTCAGGTTAATCAATTTTGCCAATAGCCTGGTAAACTTCAGTAACGAGTAACTGTCAGTAATTTTGCGAAGAAATCTGGTAACTTGACTTTAGAGCTAAATTGAGGTAATATTACATATCAAAATGTGAAATTACAAGCTACGAACAGTTATTGGCAGCTACCGGTAATTCGTTGCAAAATTTACAGAGATTTCCCAGTAAATCTACCAGATTTTTTACAGTGACAGGGTGAATAGCCGTACTATTCACAAATCTATACACTGGGTCTCTGCGAAGACGGATTGCCCGGGCTAAATAATAATTCACATGAGCAGTCCGTCGTAAAGTTCTGCTCTATAGATCCGACATAGTTTGCAAGACGTCTCTGCTCGTTGGTAAATTCCGCCCGGATTCCAGCCCGCAGCAGCAACTCGAGGTTATCGCCGCCCGGAAGTGTCTATCTCGGAAAGTGTAGATCAGCACGTTCACAAAGCTGCAAAAGAAAACGTAAATGTGTTAACAGCTACTATTAATGTGATGAGAAGATCGGATGTGTGAGCTTTCGGCGAACAATAATCCTTACTACTTGTTGAGTCACTAGAGTTACTGAATTTTCGTAATCTTCTCACCCGAGGTTCGGGTTTCGTCAAACTCGGTTTTATTCGTATCTTCGCTCGCCCAAAAGACACAATGTACAAGGCAATGCACAACGCACATTATACAATTTGATACGATGAACATGAACAATTGAACATATAGCGCGGAGTCAAAACGTCCTTGAGAAATCTGATAATCAAAGATCCCCTTTATCCTCCGGGGTAATATAATAATTTGAATCCCGATCAAGAATCAATGTCTTATATAACAATTTTATGACTATATGTTGTGTATGGAAAAGATTATAAAATAACACATTGAATTATCCAACGGAAACCATGTTTTGAGATAGCGGAGTGATTGGTTGGTGGACGACTTGGGGTGATAGCATTTTGTAACGTCTCGATGCCATACCGTAATTACCCTAATATTTCATGCGTGTAAAATTACACTACTCACTGTGCACATGCACAGTGCGCATCTACATTACGTGACACTCCTTACTTATCTACAGCTTACCTGTTCGAAACACCCGCGTAAAACGATAAGGTGTATGGAACTGCGTAGGATTCACAGTTGTAGTACCCAATATAATATTGAACAACGACTACGACCAGTGGTACTGAAACAAACAAAATAGAGGTTTGCTTCATCATTTATTCGATCTTTCATCCTAAAAGAAGGCCTTTACATGGGTTTCAAACTGATGTTAGGCTGAACGTGGCAAAACTGCGTAAGAGGCAATAAAAATACATTCACACGACCATGTGATCTTGCGAAATACTGAAATTCCCGACAGTATCGGGCGTTTTGTATTACGCAATGTAGTGGCTAGCCATCATTAACAGATGAATTAAAGCAATCGTAGAATATGACATCAATAACCCCCTCCTCCAGAAGAAATTAAAAAATTAAATAAATAAATATATATAAAGGCCGCACAAATAGCGTATATTAATTGTTGTGTACATTCGCGTAATCCAAGAATCACACACTGCATTCCGACACTATCAAATGACTTATAGGGTCACACGGTCAGAATCATATACCAATTTGCTAGAGAGGCTTAACTGGATTATAAATTGATTCATTCTATTACGTTTTAACAATATGCGTATTGTTCTCGTGTCGTTTCTTTCCTTATCGTTTGAGTTTGTAAAATTTAGGGGAAGGTGACACCACACGGTTGGAGCTTTGCAATTGAACTCTCGAATCAAGTTCTCATAAACGTTCTACCTGCAACAACGGTGCATGGTCAATGGTCAATTGGTCACCAATCAATGATAAATCATAGCGTTCAACAATGAAACAGATTAACTAATCACGGTAGCGCAGGTCACGATAATTTCAGAACTAACAATGGTGAATACGGCCCTTCCATTTGTATTGTAAAGGCCATAACAACAACTACAGAGTTTGGCCAAGAGAATGTCATTGAGAGTTAATTGCAAGAAAAGTAAGTATAAGCGATATAATATATAACTTTTGAAACAGCATGGGAGGACGAGTTTGCATTCGGTGATTATGGAGGTAAGCCACTAGGCCTATGCTTGATCTGTCAAGATTCGTTCAATACGTACAAAGCTAGTAACTTGAAATGACTTTCTCAACGAAGACAGATTTACGGAATGATAAGATTACCGAGCTGAAAACTTCCTCAAATGCTCAGCAGCATTTGAAGGAACTGCTTCACACTGTTATGCCGTCATATCAGCCTGATTTAAAACACCCTGCAGCCTAGGCGGGGTCGCACCCTAACATCACAAAACTTCATCCAGAGCCAATATTTCAGCGTGATGTTATAAATTCGTACTTTTGAGCGTTTGTGATTTGGCTCCTTTAAAACTAAGATTTTTCATATGCGGCTATGAAGCAGGTCTGCTCATCCCTGTTATATATACTATTTTGCATGATTTTACAGAGGTCAATATAAAGTAGAAAGTAATATTTACTACATACGCAATAATTCCTTACGTATGGTAATGCTGAAGGCAGCAATCATGATTAACAGTGACTTGAATACAGTCACTTCCGGGCTTTGTTCAGTTCTTTTCATGAGCCAACACACTTTCGCCAGTATTCCTTTCGGTTGGTCACGATTTACCCACATATCGCCTCGAAGTTTACTGGTTTTCATGCGTCTCGATCTAACCGCAAACCATGTAAGAGCACACACTGTAACCTGGGAGAAGGAGGGTAGTCAGGAAAATGCGAATCATCTATTTGAAATGAGAATAGAGCACGCCGAATAGCTACATTATGCAGAGAGAGCAGAGCCTTGTGGTAGTAAAGATTTAATTAGTCTACTGAACCATAGAATAACAACCATATACCCCGCATTTCAATAAATATGTCCGGGACTTTGGGGTTACAATGGGCGTCCGGGATTTATGCTTAGATGTCAGAGATTCGTGGCAATCATTTCATGCTACAGGCTTTCTATAGTTTCACATGTTTATTTTGGCATGTCAAACATACGGCCACCGGGAGACGGCCTACGATTTCATTTAGCCCGCGATGCAATGCTCAATAATTGAAAAAATGCTTGTAGGCTACTATCAATAGGTAAGATTTATTTGAAAAATACTCTCAAGTAAATAATATCTTAATACAGCAATAAGTGCTAAATATATTAAGGAAGGAAGGTACATCTAGAGAACTAAAGCATATACCCCAGTACTGAAATTGAAGAGTTAGCATGATCTATTGAACCCCAGTGGTTCGGCTTAGGTCAAGGGATAATTTAGGATACTCATACGGCCGTTTGTTACATGATATATTGGCAACCATTCTTATACGAGTAGGGGGTGGGGGAACTTGAGTAGGTGGAGGGATTTGAGTACATTTGACTAAAACTTCCGCTGGTTCAACATGTCTGCTTCACATTTGTCAGTTCTGCCTTCATTCAGTAGCTCACTATGTAATCTATAGATAAAACTAATAATCATTTTCCTTACAGGAAAATTATAGGTTCCACGTGCAATTGAAAATTTGTGGCGCATTTTTTCGTTTTTAACACCGTTTTTCAACTTCTTCACAGGTGACATAAGATAGTTGTTGCAAAACGATGTACCACTCAAGTTAGTGATAGTTGATCATACTACAGGGTATGGCTATTGGCTATGGATATTGTCAGTGGTGGCGTAAGTAAGTTTTAGCTTAAAAATATTTTTTTGGGTATTTTGGGTATAGTGTGCTATAAGTGGCGGGTAAATTGAGTATACCATTGAATGCGGAATTTCTCCGTCCCACCATTATCACAGGGGTTGCAAATATGCCTACTCAATTGAATCTTGTTATGCAGGTTTTGTTTAATATTAGAGAGTACAATTGTTAAAACAGTCAAAAGATATGTCCAGGAATCATAAGAAAAAGCGAACTCCTAAATATACAACACAGCAATTGCAACAGGCGGCAAAAGAAATAAATGGGGGAAAAAGCTGTTATACTGCCGGGAAAGAATCTGAAATTCCATATGAAACTCCCGGGAGAAACTCAATTCGAGAAATGCAAAAAATTGGAGCCCCAACTGTACTTAGTAATGAGGGTGAGAGATTGATCGCAATTGCATTGGGAACGCTGGCTGATAAAGGATTCCCACTTGCAAGGAAAGATCTCAAACTAATGACAAAATCGTTCCTGGATTTGCAAGGGAGTTGAAACACGGATTGTAAACAATATACCAAGTATTGAATGGACCAGGAGTTTTGAGAAGAGACATTCAGGGCTCTCGAGAAGGAAGTCGGAGATTTTGACGAAAGCGAGAGCAGCAGGCCTGTCATGTGAGGTAATCGATTCTTTTTTCGGTAAACACCTTGACATTCTGAAACAAAATGACTTGGAAAAACAACCCACATGTATATTCAATTTGGATGAAACAGGCCTAAGCACTGAACCCAGGTCTCGAAAAGTTTATTGGACAAAGGGAAGGAAGCAGTCATGCATGATGCATTCAACATGGGGAAAACAACGTATTCCACACTATTTTGCTGCTCAGCCGCTGGATCATAGCTGCCTCCCTTTGTAGTCTACATAGGCCAGCATATATATGATACTTGGACATCTGGAGGCCCAGAGGGAACACAATATGCTGTTACTCCAAGTGGATGGATGCAAGATTGTGTATTTGAGAATTGGCTCAAGGAATTTGTAACTCGAATACAATCGTAGGAGAAACCTTGCCTACTTATTGTGGCCATGGCAGTCATATTACATATAAATGCTCTGAAATTTGCCGGGATAAAGGCATAATCTTATTTAGTCTTCCAACTCAGTCATCGCATGCTCTGCAGCCACTGGACGTCGGGGTTTTCAGACCTTTGAAAATAGCCTGGAAGAATATTTTGAAAACCTGGGCCCGAGAAACGCGAATGGAATTGGTATCAAAGCCATATTTCCGACCTTGCTGAAAAACTGATGATTGCATTACAATCTAACTGGGCTGTGGGGGATTTAAAGGAATGGGACTTTACCCAGTCAATGCTGACATAGTATAAAACAAGGCAGTTGATTGTGTTCAGCAAGATATTGTCGATGAAAGCGATTGGTGAAAAATTTGACACAGGCTATCGCGAGAGTAGTGTCACCTGCAATTTCAAAAGAAACCAGAACTGCTTTAGATAATTACAATGCGAAACGGAGACGTGTTCAGGCCAAAACATCAGGTGAGGTGCTGTCATCGGAAGAGAGCATGACCAGACTTCCAGAGGAGGAAACAGTAAGAAAGCTTAAGCGCAGAGGTGGAAAAACCAATAAAGTTGTGGCCAGTCACGTTGACGAGGAAGAAGAAGCCACTAATTCTACAAGCAGTTCCGACATAGACTTGAGGGGAGTAGAGGACTTGATGGGAGTAGAGAAGGTTAGGAAAGAGGAGATAAAAGAGTTAGACTGGCTTGTTATTCAATATGGATAGATAAAGTTTCTGGGTCAAATAGAAATTGTCATGGATGGAGGAGAAACACGGGAGGTTAATTTTGTTCGGTACGAACACAACTGGCTACCAACAGGATGTATATTTTCCTATCCCTCCAACATTGATATGGATAATATTTCATTCAATTAAGTAATTGGCAATGTCAGAGCACCAATTCGAGGAAGAAGAGGAGTTCTCAAATTTGATTTAAATGCAAACAGCTGGTGAAACATCACCATTGAATTGTTTCGTTCAGCGGTTCGTTCTGAAAAAGTTTCTCTTTAACCAACCGTAACAGATTTTGATCCAGTTTCTTTTTTAAAAACTGGTTGATATACTCAATTTTCCCATACAAGGACTCATTTGGGTATAACACGGGGATAAGGCTTACTTCTAGTGCTATTTGGACAGTATAGTCCATTTTCCCACAAAATTAGGGTAAATTGAGTATACTAATTTTGAAAAAAATGCGACTTTTTTCTACTCAAATTTGATTGAATCCTCAAACTATTTACAATCAAAACTTCAACCATACAATGTAACAAATATCAACTGATAACCTTTTTATTGGACAGTTTATGAAGACGACAGCTAAAATGATTTCAGAGTGGCATTTACAAATTTGAAATCGCGTAAATCCTAAAATTGTCTCTTAAAAACAACAGACCAATCCAGACTAACTAAACTATTGGAACGAGAACCAGAACTACTCACTTTCAAAACTCGCATCCACAAATAGAACTTGAACCAACGACCTCTAAAAAATCTCAAACTAAATACCAAGACACAACTAACGAATTTTAACTGAACATACGAATTACTGAATCGATAGTGAGCTAATGAATATTGGAGACCGAATCGTTTGCTATAGTTTTTCTTCAACTAAATTTAGTTTAAATGCACCACTAGAACTAGAACTAGAACTTTTCAAAAACGATACAGTAGTTACTTGACAGTCTATTGGTAGTTTGTAATTGTACATTTCTGCACCAACCTCACTCAGACGCATTATTACGGAACATGGGAAGGTCATCAACTATATTACAATTTGCATTATCGGAATGATTGTCACAGGCAGCTAATATTACGACCATTTTCATTCATTACCTTCATGGTTAGCTAGCTTTACCCTTATTGAAAATCCTACACTTTATTTTCTCAACGACGAATTGTTCGATGAATGCGTGTATGGGGGGTTGCGTAGGGCGCATCGGGGTTTGGTTCCTTCCAAAAGGTTATGGACCACTGAGTAAATTGATTAAGATATATCAGCATTTTATCATCTGAGACGGATCAAATAGGTTTCAATAACGGAGCTTAGCGGCTTTATATAATTTGTTGTTCATAAACTTATTTTCTCGTTCTTTTGTTTTCATTTATAGATTTGTAAATGATCTGAATACATCATATGATACAATAACTTTGCTATACTGACCATCAGCAAGTATGGCAGAAGAACTGTTGTGACGGCGTATATGAGGAGTCCGTCTGATACCGTCTCGCCATCCTTTTGCAACGCAGTTGGAATGGACACGAGCAAGACCGGCAGCATCTTATAGCTGAAAACGCGAGGAAATATCACTGCAAACACCAAATGTCCATAATTAACAATCGAGATACACGAAGTTAGCTGGTAGTTGCACAACATACCGCCGGTTAGCGCAACAAACGCGGAAATGCACCAGACGATGGTAATCAGCATTAGAATCTTTTTTCGATCAAGACCGCGTTGCTGTAAAGCCCACCGCAACGCGAGGTACCTCTCCACTGAAAGTAATACCAGATGTAGCAGAGAAGCCTGTAAAATGAACAAACGCGTCACGGTTGGAGTCTCTCTTGCCAATGTCTGGCGTGTGTCAGTGTCACCTCCAGTGATAGCGCAAGCAGAGCGCCACTAATTGTTGAAAAGAGACTTCCGTCGTCGGATGATTCCACTATCTCCTTCTCTGTGGAGTTCCGCATCGTTATTATATTGGGAATTATGGATATCATCAGGACTATTCCACACAGGATGTCGGCGAACGATAGGGAAACTAAAACGAATATCATATAGTACAAAACTACACCTGCGATATAGCAAATGAAGACACATTTTTAATTTGAGGATTGTATAATCAATGTATATACTTCGCACACTGCTCATGCCCTTCTCAGATACACGGTGCAAATGCCTCTTGATACAAAATACATAATCCAGTCATTTTTCCTTTTAGGACGGAGATAATAAAGTTAACTGATCAGGAAGAATGCTAATCGTGTGATTAACAGCTGCTAATCCGCACGCATAAAGTTTGATAAGGTTACGCGCAATGATAATCCCGAGGTTGTAATCAAGTGGTGCATGTGACGATATCTGTTGCATCAGTACGGTAATCAGTATGATACACAGCAGGGGTGACCAACGTTTTCGGCCAAAGGCCTACATGAGATTTACGAATCGTTGTACGGGTCAATTGAATGTGAAAGACCTCTTTTTAGTCGCCGGTCGCCGGATTAGGCAGCGGTGAAAACAGGACTCTTAGTACCACGCATCAAAATCATGTCCTGAAAAGTCATTGTGCATTCATGTCGTGACCAAGCTAAGCGCAAAAATTGTTCGAAGGTAATGAATGAATTCGGCGAGTAACAGTGTTACTTGCATATAATACGGTTTGCCTCTATGATTATTTGGCAAGGACAGGATCATTCGGGGCTTGGGCGTATAAATATGTATGATTCCGGTGAAGACGCTTACAACATTCATTTTGTGCAAAGGTTTCATCGTCGGCGACGTTTCTGCGAGTGCAGACGCGGTGTCGCAAGTGGGACGCGGCACGTTCTCTCATAATTGCAAATATAGTCAGACTCGATTCTGTAAATTGGGAGTCTTTTTAAATTTTCAGGAGGGATCTCACTACTAATAGCAAGAAATCAAGTGAAATAAATCGCGCCGAGTGCTAAGAAAAATATCAAGTCATCTGCCGTGAAACATCCTACCTAATGGTCATATACGAATATCTACGAAAAATGTAGCGGGCCCCTGGTTACGCCATTACCTCAGAACTGATATTTTAGTCATTGACATCCCAAATTTCGCGGTCAGGCTAATCAAATTGTTGGCTGGTCTTGCAAATTCACAATAAATTACATTAATAATATTTTTTT
>ATSW01012708.1:0-10966 GCA_000444245.1 Botryllus schlosseri | reverse complement strand
GACAGCCCTGTGTGCCTTGGCAGTCTCAGTTAGCATTCTTGCGGACCAGCTAACTTTATGATCGCCGCCTAAAATGCGTCCCGATTAGCAGTTTATAATCACATGATTAGCATTCTCCCCGATCAGCTAACGTTATGATCTCCGTCCTGAAACTCTGAAACGTTTCTAAATCACGGGGTTACACAACTAGAGCTCGACCGATGATCAGTTCGCCGACAATATTGAGCCAATATTACACTTGGAAAGTAATATCGGTATCGACTAGGTCTGGGCAAAATCGAGTGCTTGAGTGATTCGATTCTGAATCAAGTATTTCGCTTCGAGTCGAATATTCTAGTACCACTCATTATAACGTCACAACGGAATGTACCATGTCAAAGTTCAAATATGTACCTTTTATGCCACCACAAAGTACATAATGCCTGTTATCCATCACATTAAAGATAATTCGATATTTTTTCGACCATACCGGTTTAATTGCACTTCTTGACAATGTTTTGGGATGATCATGACTTCGGAAATGTATTATTTCTAGTAACGTTCGTAGCTTTGTACTATGTCTCGTATGTTGCGACACGGCCAGTCAAGGCTTCCTCGGTGGAAAATAGCATCAATACTATAATTCTCGTTGGTAAATTAACTTTCAGTTGCGAGGAGCGTATAGCATCAGTACACTACTCGAAAAAATCGTCTTCTACTACTCGACTCGAATCATTAAAATTTATACTCGACTCAGATTCGAGTACTCGAATCATTGTGCCCAGCCCTAGTATCGACCATTAGAGATGAAAAATATCGGCAATTTTCGTGACGTCACAACATGATGGTAGTAAGTGAAAAAACAATAATCGTTGTTCGCTAGACTGGGAATATTGCTATATTTCATATAGCTTACACTTTCAAGGTATCCAGATGCACTCCTTTTAGTTTTTTTCATGTTCAAGTATGATAATGACTGTAAAATTGTTAAAATAAATGCTCTGAAGTTTTGAAAATGCGCCTTTTGAGGTAGATTCCACCTTATTCGAATATCGGCTGAATATATCGGTGTTATCGGTGAAGGTGTTAGATATCGGTATCGGCCCAACAACCAAATATCAGTCGGGCTCTAGACTAGTTACAGCCATCTCACGTCACAAGTCATTCTTACTTTTTAAATGTCGACTGGAGTCGAATCGAGTCATTTTCAATTAACCACCAAGTCAGGGCGCAATGGGCCGAGTCCGAGTCATTGTGCTCACTGTTCAGCTTTTCGTCGTGTTCAGTTCAGTTTTTACAGCTTTGGTTGGCGGCCGTCGACATGCAAAGTGAATTAGCGAATTGTTTCCTAATTTATGAGAGATTTTAATTACTCTCGAACTTTTCTTCCCGCTACGTCCGACTTCATTTTTTGATTTTGAAATAGAAGCGCCCTTTGAAATCAGAACCCCACAGTACAGATGCGAACAGCAGAGGAAAATGATGCGCCCCGTATAGAAATGCGGAATCGCGTGCTCCTCACGAAAGAAATTTACGTTTCGGGCGATATCAATCTTTTTCAACGATACCGACAATCCTGATGATAGATCAAGAAATGCATTGCATGCAACAATATGACTAAAACCAATTGGCCCATCCAAAGATGCATCATCATTTATACCTCCCAAAAGTTTTCGAAAACACCCCCTCCACCAACTCTACCGGTGAATTTGATCACATTGTCTGATGATCGTTTGATATAGTAATATGTGAAACTACTAATATTATTGACGAAATTCATTCGTGAATCTGAAAAATTATTTTCGCTTGGCGTGACGATTACCAATCCCATCACATGTCCACTCGCGATTTGGGTGTGTATATGAAGCAGATATGAATATATAGATTTCTCTGGAGTTCACCGAAAATGGGCATGGATAGTTTAACATGGGTAGGCTATTTGGCGTCCGGCTAGTTCATGTATCGTTGGGTTATCTTTTCCATCTGAACAAGTCACACACAATGTACAATACGATGTAATGAATAGATAGGAGGATATCGAACGACACGCAGTTGCGATCCTTTAAGACTGACATCCACCTCGGCCTAGAATGGCCGATGTAACAGTTATTTTCGATGTTGGTCTTTTTGAAGCCGCGGCCTTTTCTAGTTCTTTCCATTCCTTGTGAGCGCTTTCTTTCGATCATTCCTTTCGTCTTTCGACTATGCCTTGGAATGCGGCCGTAGGCTACATGAGTAATCGAAATGCAGCCGTGAATAGCAAAGGTTGGTCAGGGGTCACCCCTGCTTTTAACAGTTTCTAGCCCATTTTTAGTCCCAGTACTGATTGACGATAGCCCAATTATACTATTTATTATACTATTAATAGATGTACGTACATTGTACACAATACACAAAACATAAAATCGCTACTCGAGTCATGACAATCCTGCTAAATCACACCTCGATTTCCTAGCTGCCACATAATATAACCGATTCCGACCAAGTAGGATGCAGAAATCGGCATCAAGACAAGCAAAACAAATCCGAGAATGTATTTCAGTAAATTGCACGCTTGTAAACTATACACTAAATTCAAAGTGCGCGATTGTCGAAGAATTGCATAGAAAAACTACGCGTCCGACGACGCCCCAAACTCCACGCCGCCCTCTTCTTCGGGGTTCTGTCAAAAGAAAAAGATTCGCAACCGTCAAAAATGCGCAGGTATACACTACACAGGTATGATTTCAATCTCACGTTAACGTAGGTTATCGGATTGTCGAAGCCTCCCGCCGGTTGGCTGTAGGCTTCTCTCTTCGAAAACGGCAAACTGCTCGATAAGTTGGTGGGCGTGGGGAAGGACCCGGTGCGGTGGTAGTAGAACGCAAGGCCGCCACCCGCCACCAGAAACAGGACTGTGATCACGATACCGGCGATAGCGCCGCCGCTCAGACCGCCGCCTGCACAATGAGAAGACGGGTCAGTGTGACTACCATACAATTCAAATAATAGAGATTTGTCGTTATCGTGCTTACGTGAATGAAATCCGTTTTGATATTAACTGGACTTGATTTTTGGTACATTTCTTTCTGATCGGGAACTTAATTCAATTTCCAATAAGCTTTTGCGAATAAAGTGATTCCAATTCTAATCTGATTTGTGAAAAAATGTACCTGTAATTCTATTTCTAATTTGATTTGTAAATGCTGAACATTTTCTACTTGTCTTAACTCCGCAACGTGACGGAACATGCGGCCGAAATACTTTCGTGCTCAACAATTAAGCCTAGGCCTATATGCCACCGTGAATGATAAATGAGTGGTTTCAAGTGATCTCGGATTGCGCAGACTAGCCGACACTGTAAATGCACTTATGGTCGAACTGTGCGCGGGAGTGTCGATGCGTGGCTCGTTAAGATGACACGCCTTTGGTTCGCGCATCGCTTTGACGTTTCTGCGGAACCGATAATAATTTAACACAGTAGTCGAGTAATAAAAAAAGGTAATCCACCAACGATATCATTACTCATCACGCGGCTACCAGCCAAGAGCTTTTCAGCGTGTGTGGCGAGATTGCAATTTACATTGTACGATTATACACACTTGATGAGGCGCACGTATCAATCGATTCACTTCAAAAGAAAACCGCAGAAAACAATTTCGCGAGCGACGGCTGACCACAATGACGAAAGATAGCGATTAGTAATCGATTTGAATCGCCGAGATGTGTCTGGGCTCTTATCAAAATAGGCGCGATTGAAATGTGGAGTGATTTGTGATTTACCCGAGCTACGACGAAACGGATTTGCAACTTCGAATTTGAGGCGAAGTTAATATTTGAACGAATCACCACTAATGCCACTACTCGGGCACTACATATCCTAATATTTTATTTATTTGATACCTAAACAAAAACCCAAGCGTTTGTTTTGATATTCAAGGTGTTTCGACAACATTGGTCATTTCACACCAGGCCGATATACTTTATTTTTGATTCCGTATTCACCGACTTGTAGCACGGCCCACTTATAGGCTTTTTATAAGGCACCACTTATGCGTATCACGTGGCGAGGAGGAGCCTAGATGAGAGCCTAGATAAACCTCCAACACTTTGATAAGTATTCCGGAGTCGACCTCAGTCGGACTCGAGCCCGCAACCCATTAGTGTTGCAGCTGTGGTTATATCACTACGTTATCTCGTCACGAAATCTGTGAAGCATAACTAGTTTAAAATCATAAGCACTGAACTAACTCGAGTAACTGTAAATTGTTACGTAAGTGTAAGTAGAAGTAGAGTATATAGAATTCCAGGTCTACTTTTGTTTAAAAAACTGAACCCTAGCAAGTATATGTAGAAATAATCTAAAATTATAACCAGGGTTGTAACCGAGTCACAAGTCAATCTCACTTTTGTAGTTTCAACTCGAGTCAAGTCGAGTCATTTTCAATTCACCACCGAGTCAAGTCCGAGTCCAAGTCAGCTCGTAGAGAGTCAAGTCTGAATCATGGTGTTGTGACTCGAGTCCGAGTCCAAGTAATTGTGTTCACTGTGTTTTAGTGGACATTCTAATTTTGACAAAAATTTGGTGTTATATGGTCAACGTTTATTTAATTTTTATCGAATTTTGTGATTTTTCAGACAAATTTCTAGGAAAAATTATCACATCCAAATTTTTCAATAAATTTGTTTGTTAAAATAGATCTAATGCACCGGACAGGAATTTTTTAGCCCAACAATGGGTAACATATGAAAAACAATCATTTAAAAAAATTGAAAAAATGGCCCGCATTCCTAGCATTGAAATTTCCTTCAGTCTTAACAGTTTCTGGCCCTATTTCCCAAGTATCAGGACCGACGGACGAAATACCAATAATGTGGTGACTTACTATTCTTCGAAGTTACAATGAAATGTACAAGTCGAGTCATTTTACGCATTTGAAAAAATGACCCGATTTAAGTCTAGTCATTTCAACCCATATTAGAACCACTCGAGTTAGCAGTGTAAGTAAGCTAACCTGCTGTAGTACTCCCTTAAGTAGAAGCCCTTCGTTACCGACCACCACCTTTGACAACTGAACTGAACATTCCTAATATAATTATAAACCAAGCGAGTTACATACCGGCAGCCGCCGGGATTTCTTCAGTGCGCGCAAAATCCGTCGTTCTTTTTGTCGTTGTCGTTTGCGGGGTGACCGTTACAGTCTTGTCCGTGGACGGAGTCACAGTGGTCCTGGGCGGATCGGTGGGCGGTACGTAGTCACCTGAAAATACGTGACACGCATATAATACCACAGCGGGTTATCACGGTTCAATGTCTTACTCGCGCAGCATTGGCGTTGGGCCGGTCCTCCGCACTTTCCGCTCAGATACGTGCCGCTGCAGTAGTTTGAATTGTACTGGCACTTTCCCGATATGCTCGGGTCGTTTTCGCATGCATCGTCACCATCTTCCCAGCCGTCGACTTGTTCGTTACCTACAGGTAGAAAGCTTCATGCTACCAGTCATGTTGTACTAGGCCGCGGTGTCAACGCTCAACAAGTATACGATACATACAATTTAATATTTCGTCAATACTGAAAATTGATAGTGATTGGGCACTAGTATCCAGAAGTGATCCAAGTCTGGGGTTCCCAACCTAGGGGTCGTTTGCCTATTCTCTAGGGGCCGCGGATATGAAAATAGAAATACCAATGACTATTACTATAATGCCAATTAACCTGATGCTATCGCCGGCTCATTTAGGAATTATTTTTAATGAAAAACGACCTTTGAGTAATGCGAATCCGGCAAACAAGTTATCAGATAAGTAGTGGATGCGATATTTTAAAGCACCACCTACTAACGTAAAGTTGGTGTCTGGCCGTCAATATGAAGATTGAAGTGTCCGGTGCATAGAAATCATTAGGACGAGATCTTCTCTTTCCAGAAATACTAAAAGCGACCAGTAGTGTTTATAGATTGTAATCTGTGTTTCGCGTGACGTAGAGTTTCATGTATGACTACTTCAATTGAATATAGATAGAAATCGTTCCAAAATACCCATATACGTTGCTAAAGCCTTGATAGATGGAGGTTGAGGTTCATAATTGCATAATTGCTATTACTGCGCACATACAGATTAGTGACCAGCTTCCCATTATATTAAACCGGTTATCAGTTCATCATCATTTTAACCAATCGCAATCACACTCAAACTTCAACACACATGCGGATCGGCAATCAAAACACTTACACGTGTCGTCGTTTTCATCGCATGCAAAACAGCACTGATTGGCAGTGCCGCCGCTGCACAGCCCCTGTTCGAATCCCAGCTCGCAGGTATTGTGCATGTAGTCCTTACACTGGCCGCCTTTCTCTAAGCACTGCGCGTCGTCTACGCAAAAGTATCCGTTATAACCTTTCGGTTCACCAGATACGCTGCGGACAAGGTACCTCGCGAATAGTAACAAGTGGTGGACGCCGTGTCTGTCGTATCCCAGCAGCACAACCGCTCCAAACATTCGTATTCGTTGATTCCCGCGTATCCGCAATCGACCCGTTCTGCCGACGGGAAAGCGCAGGATGCGTACGCTGTAATATAATACTTTAGTTAAGACAGCGCAGATTAGGACGAGACATGGAGAAAGATTTCATTTCAGCAATCGCAGAGATGTAACGAATAAACATCGGTCCCGAATCCAGGAAAATCGGATAAACCACAATTGCAGTTGTCGAGGTTTGGTGTCAGGCAGATTTGTGCACGGATTTGGAATTGATTTGAGGATGTCGGCCGGAAGAGAACCATATTTGGATGCATGATTTATTTCCCGCTTGAATCAGATTTTTACATGGAATTTCAAACAATTTACAATTTTCACGGGACTTTAGAAAAAAATTCCAGTCATTACCCTGTTACAGATAGGCTTTCGACAGGATACAAAATGAATTTAGGATTTGAATTCGAGCCTCTAATCCGTAACCGATTTTGGTTTGGAAAACACGAAATCAACTCGAATCCGACATATGTGGAATTTCTATCAATTTACAACTTTTGTGTGACATTTCAATAGAATTTCAGTCATTACCCAGATACAGACTAAGCTTTTGGCAGGAAACAAAATCAGTCTAGAATTAGGAATTAAATCTCACATTCCGAACAGACTAGTGGAGGTACAACCTCAATGTACAATTGAAAAATATATTCATTTTGAAATACGACTGTTGATATACAAAGTTTTTTTAAAGTCTCAAATAGTTGAGAACGATTATACCCCTGACCAATGTCAACTGAAAATATGAATAGTCAATTGTATATCGGATTACATTTATGCTTCTTGCAAATATATCCTCTCGCGTTCGTGCAGACACCATCATTCCAAACCCCGTCTCTGTACATCTCAGCGCATTGTTCACCGGTTTCGCCATAATCATTCGGTTCACCCGCTTTCCAGTTCGTGAAATCCAACGCACTGGTATCGCTCCAGGCCCATCCGCCTGTAGATATCAAAAATTGTCTCATTCGAACAGGCGCCGATTATTTCACAAAAACGGATACCCCAAGCGTTTCTCTTCAGTCCGAGCCAGACGGTTTGACTGCCGGCCCAACTGTCGATGGCTTTATTTTCCAAATCGGAATGAACACTGACAAGGTAGCCTCCTCTGGTGTTGCAAGTAGACTCGGCGTCTCCCCATGATATGGCAGTGCCTTACAGAAGAAAATTGAAAATCAATTCCCATTGTCACATAAACAGGCAGAGGTGGTCAACGTCGCAGCGACGTCAATGCTATAAGTGGAGGTAAAAAATCAAAGGTCTGAAACTACAGAATTAAGTAGTTTCAAAGAAAGATTAGGTCAGAGATCGGAGATGGCTGCATTTGAATTTGCAAGATGCTTGGGCGACACTATAGTGAAGTGACTGATGACAGAGACCAAGATTACCAGTGCCTTAAAGAAGTAACAGTGTGTAATCGGACTAGTTGACCTTCACGGTCGTATCGATCATTCCTATCTGATACTGAATACTGTGCATGCATATTTTCTGTACCACCATCATTGCCGTCTATTTGTTATTTATTTTGGTTGGATGAAAATAAAGACTCTCTCTCTCTCTAAGACAGACATATGCCACCACAGACGCACATTTCGCATATCCTTTTTGTAGCAATTTCCATTCCACGAAATTTCATTAATCGTCACAGAAGTTGCTGTGCACATAAACAAATTTGGGAAGTGCTTATCACTGCATCAATTTATGTATCATAATGATCGTCGGAATATATTTTTGTCTGAACAAGACACACACAATGTACTATGCGATAAGACACAATGCGATGTAATGAACAGAATGTAGGATGCCGAACGACCAGTTACGGTCTCTTAAACTGGCATCCACCTAGTGTCCGATATCACAGTTCTTTCTTCTATGTTTGTCTCTATTTTGCGGCTTTGTGTTGCTCTTTCCATTCCTTGTCAGTGCGCTCTTTCATGGGGTCTTTTTCTGGGCTTTTTTGTCGCCGTAAGAACGTAAGGCGCTTATGTTGACCACTGTTCCCGTCTGTATGTGTGATCAATGGGATCCGTCGCTCATTTAAAACTGATTGTGGTAATACACGTATTTTCTTGTGCAGGGTGTACTGTGCATGTCTAATGTCCATCATTCAGTTCTAGGACTTCAAACAGCATAACATATTTAGGTTCAAAGTCAAAAATGAAGTTTTTGGCACAGATCTAATTGCGATAGTATCTCATAGTTCCGCAGACACAAAAATCATCCGCATATATATATAGATGTCGTTTTTGAGTAAATCATAATGACAGGGCTTGGGCATACATGATAAGCCACCGTACCTGGTTTTACGTAGTAACAGTAGTCTCCGAAGCCGAACCAATCAGGGTCGCACAAGCCTAATCCTGGGCTTTGAGTAGGAAACACGTCTGTAACATAAGACGTGAAACGATAATAGTAAGTGATGATAGCTAGTAGTAGCAAGGTGAAAAAGGCGCAATCTCACATTCTTCGTATTTGCATACAAAAGAATGTTTTGTGTTGCAATGATTGCTATCCTCCAACGACCACGTGCCGTCTACTGTCATTTCGCCACATCCGGTACTTGTCGAGGTGTCCTGCGGTTGGTTTGTTGCCCAGTTTGTGAAATACATGGCGGAACCGTCGATCCACATGAACTGGGTCTGTCCGCTGGTTATACTCTGTTGGAAATAATTTTGCATTCGACATTTTCCTAATTCAAACGGTTTGTACTTGCGAAGCGGATACACAGTTACATATCTATATCCTGTACAGGATTTTGCATTTGCGAGAAATTTTAATGTCTCGAAAGTATCTTGAACATGTACGTGGGCGTGCTTGCATTAGTCAGTCGCAAGCAATGGCTATCAAATAGCAAGATGCGGAATGACTGATGGCGCCACAAACAGATGCTATTTTCAGAATCAACTCCTGCCTCCACGGTGTAGGGGTAAAAGTGCATGGTTTTCAAGACAGTGTCATTCCTAAAATCGGTACAAATCTGTCCAAACACTAATTTCTACAAATTCGCAAATGTAAGCAAGTAATATGTTCGTCTCCAAAAACTGTCGAAGCAGAGATGGAAGTTGCCAGAAAAACATGACCAATTGAGTTGATAAAGCCTACTTGAATACTCAAAAGAAGTGGGCTACTTTGCTCCCGATCACGTCAGACAATAATAGCAGGTAAACGCTAGAAAGCTGGAGAGAGACTAGCGCTAAGACTCTTCAGATACACACAAAGATTATCCAAACACCAGAATAACTTGAATTTCCAAATGACAGCTTTCCTATGAAATCTGCTGATCAATCCATAAGTCTCATCGCCAATGGGATACCACTTGTAATGAGCACACACAATAAAATGATATCTTAAATGTAGCGTTGGAATTCAAATGATTTCACAGCATAATATATGTTTACATGATCGTAGTACAATCCGATCCAAGAAATATCGTAGTCCACTTCAGGCCAGAACAGAGACTTCAGATACGAATTCTCAAAGTCATTCCAGACGCTGGCAAGTTCGATAGTCAATCCTGGAAATCAAAATTATTTATTTATGTGACTAATGATGAGGAAATGATACACAGAACTGAACTACGATGAGATAATATCTCACAGAAAGTGGAATATCGCTAGAAAAAATGACTTTCATTGAAAACAAACTGGAAAAATTGATGTGTACCACTTTTATCGATATCAATTAAAATCCAATAAAGTTACAATGTGCGATTAGGAATAGGACGTTATCTATTTTTGTCCCGCCGCATACACACCGACTCATGATATACATACACACAATCTGTGCATACCATGAGTGCATGATGTACATATGGCACCAGACAAGGAAGGTGCAGCTATAGCATATTGTAAGGCTTCCCAAGTTTTGCAACACCCCTCCATGCAATCCCGGAAAAGTTGAGATATAAGAACAAGAGATATGTCACACTTCACCATAGCGGTTTACATTCGAAATCACCACTATTCTTGTCATCTTGATTGGAAGTACACGAACCATTCAAGTTCTTAAAATCAGCTACAACAGAAGTTTTCTTGTAGTTTTGTACCCTCAATCAGTTGTTTGAGGTCAGAAGTGATCAAGGCTGTCACAATTTCACACTATTTGACTCGGTACGAGTGGAGAAGAATGCAGTCGTAGTTTTAAAGGTAAAGGTTAAGCGGTTAGGTTGCGAAGTTATGTATCACAGAGTGATTCTGAAGTGCCTCGGACCCATCCATATACGCATAGTAATCTATCAATTACAGAAATGTATTAAGAAAACTAAGCACAATCACCAGTCCACAGAACTGAATTCAATAAACTAATACAGCTCATCTCAGGTTGTTACACGCTCTCACCAAATTGAGTTCCGTCCGCGCGGCACTTATCTCTCGCGTCTGACCAAGACAGCTGCTCCGAAGCATCCGAATAGAGTTTGTAACATCCAGTGTCCCACCGTGTATAGCCGGACGGGCACCCGGTTGTATCGGGATCGGCTG
>ATSW01012706.1:0-12223 GCA_000444245.1 Botryllus schlosseri | reverse complement strand
CCGACTCAGTGTGAAACGTTTGAATTTTAGGTCAAAAGCCGGACCCGCAAAAGATTTTCGCCGCTAACTCCTCGTTGAATATCAACGTTTTGATGTCTCATTCGAACTCTAGTCAAGCATGTAAGTTACCGAACTTTGGAAAGCTAATTTAGCGAGCATTGTAGTTTGAAACTTACTCTTCGAAAAAGAATACCATGATATCGAATAAGGCATTATTTGAAACTTGAACCTCAAATGAGCTATGGTGTATCCTGCTCAGCAAAGGATACGTCAGTATCTCGAACGCTAGATTTCGGTCCAAAAGGCTGCAAGTTTTGATCGTTTTCAGCTTCATTTCGTTGACAAGAACAATATTTGTATTGGTCATCATAGTGTGTGAAATATTTTGCAAATTTGTCACACAAAATAGTTGTTCCCAACTCGAATTTCGATTGGAATAAGGTCTGGAATTATCAGTGGAGCCATTTTGAGTGTCTGATTTGAAAAGTGGACGATTTTGAGAGACGGGGGCCAAAAAAGTGTTGAAGTTGAAGTAGTATGCAAAGCAAACTACTTGAGTAAGTGTTTACAACCTACTTGAATACTGCGGAAAAGTAGTTCAAGGTTAACCTTACTGATGACCTATGGCTTGATATGGTGGCTATGAGTCAAAATTGTTTGGTGACAATTTTTTTTGTATATTTTTTGGTATATTCAATTGTTTCCAAGTTATCTCTATTGTCTGTTGACAGTGAAGCAACCTCCGAATTACGCTATTCAAAATAAAAGCGCTAACACAAGAGATTCCGAACCAGATTCCAATATACTCCGAACCCGACAATTACAAGTAAGAACCTCTCACATTTGCAACGAGCCTTGATGATTATGATTATTGAAATTTTTGTTTTGGCAGAACCGCACTAATCAACCTCAACAAGTGTCCGGCATGCAGCCGTCTGTGCCTTTCAAGCCACCGAGCAGCGTCGAAAAGCTGCAACCTTCATCGTGTTTGGTCAATCCCGTGGTTATGCACTTGAATTACGACAACATGTTAACTCCCCCAAACATCGGTCTGACGCCTTCCTGTTCTTTTGCCGTTCCGTTTCGTAAACGAGCTCGTTTGTTTTTTGTAGGGAATTGCGACGGTTTAAATACTTTACCTTTGTCGGGATTTTCCCAAAAAGACACGGCCGTCAACACGCCGGACCTCGAAATTTACCGCGTAAGTACCAGGGTTGTAATCAAGCCGCAAGGTTTTGAGTCACAATTCAATCTCACTTTTTAGTTTTGACTCGAGTCAAGACAAGCCATTTTCAATCCATCACTGTGTCAAGTCCGAGCCATAGTGTTAAGACTCGAGTTCGAGACAATGTCGTTGAGTGTTCACTGTGCAGTTTTGAGTTCAAGTCCTGTTCCAACCACTTTTCTACAACTTTGAGTGGTATAAAATGCCTCGCATTCATAATATAGTAGTTTTCCTCACATTTTTCGTTCAATCTTGAATTCTCTAGTCTTACTCCTAGGCCGGATTATCAAAATGACCATGATTCAGTCCGAAAAACTACGATAATAATCATCTAGGAGTACTTATTTCTTGTAAACTACAAAAACAGTAGATTATCCCGTAAAAATATATGACAATAACTAATTGGTTTTTTATTGAACACACAGGTTTGTATTCGCGGCTACTGGCACACATTTGGTAGTTATTTAACAGTCATCCTCATCTATAGCCTCAATAGCGGTTCACCGGTTCTGACCATGTCAAAAAAGTACTTCCCGACTGCGATCGTATCATCGAAAATATGCATCCGGCTCCGGCAAAAAAATTAGAAAAATCTGGCCGGATATCCAATGTGGCTCTGGTTCATGCCCCGCTCTAGTGGAAATCGACTCGGAAATCAAAAAAATCAATAACAGATTTTGATGTTATATTTCTGATTTGTTTCTGGTCCGTAACAGTAAAATGACGTCTAAAAACTATTGTGAAAATCTTCCAACTGCTGTTTGAATACGGTGACTCTCTGAGGGCGATGGCAGCGGCCAAACGTTTTTTCACCCTTAACTGTAATTAGAGACCACATAATCTTTAGAGCGCAAAAAATCTAAAATGTCCTACGAGGAACCCCAGATGTCCTACTTTTTGGAAATTCGTCCTCCTTTATAGCGTTGAGAGTCAGGTGATCGTACAGATAGGACTAAAAATGATGATAAGTCTTTCGAGAGTGTCATAGAAATGATTTTTTTTTCTACACAACTCATCAATATTAGCAGTAAAATTTCCAAATTTCCCGTAGTAATAAATGAAACTTCATCATTTGTGACTTGTAAAAAGTGTCTCCTTTTTCGGATCTCAAAACATAGTGACCACTTTTAGAACAGCATTTTACGACGTAAGCGACAGTTACGTTCGCGGTATTGTATTTTTGTGATGTTCATGCGAAGCATTACACTCTAAACGAAACCAGTAATGTTATTTCAGTCCACTCCTGGGGATGAATGGAACAGCTCGATCGCGTTAACGAATTCCGGTATGCAACCGCCCAGACGGAAAAACTTGACTCAGCAGAAAATCAACAGAGTGCTCAACAGCCCGTCGGCCTTGAGCCCGATTTCACCGAGGTAGAAGTCCAGTTGGCCGAAGGAGACAGGAAATTGTATGCACCTATGTTTTGTAAGGTTTGGCGTTGCCCCGTTGGCAGACACGCCCAGTCCTGCCGGGGATCGCGTTGGTTCCATGGTGACTCCGGCCGATGCGGTACAACAGCCTGATATACCAGCCCCGGTGAAAAAGGTATAGGATATATAGAATGATATTATAATCGTTAATGAGACTGCCATATTAACTCGCTCTTGTGAATTCAATATGTTATGCCCTTGACTAGTTTTGCCGGGATATTCATTTTGGTGGTTTCTTAACAATTCTATACCTCAAATGCAAAACGAAGAAAGTTTGACGCTTGTACAATTTTACATTCATGACATAGAGCAATAAATTTTTCTGTATTGGGTCATAAACTCATAATATAGTGTTTTAAAGTTGCCTAAAGCTCGTTTAGGATCATTGTATATGACAGCTAACAGACCAACAGTGCCATTTACCGACATTTGCAGTATAATATAGTCTAGCAAACAGCGACAGTTTCAGTTCTCTCAACAAAAACCAAAGAATCAAAATTAAGTTTGTGGCTCCTACAGGACATGCAGCATCTTTGGTAGAAGCGCTATAACGCATATAATATCGAAAACGCAACTCTCATTGTATTGAAGTTTCCAATATTTGATTTCGTGGGCGTATGTCGTACATTTGTCATAATTTGGTTTTGAGTCATGATCATTTTCTGTTTGTTTTTAAATTTACCTGTCCTCCAAGCTAAAAACGTTGAGAACCAACGGGTTGGGTGATCCTTCATGCATGCTAGACTTGCAATGGGATAATATTGTTGCGCTTTTGCAGATGGTGACGCGACAATCCAGAAAACTGAATTCCGGGCACCACGGCGGTAATCCGGCTTTCGGAAAATTACATTTCTCCTCGGAAAACACGAACAGGTGCATGCCCGTGGGTATCGCAAACAACGCGAAGCCGCTCTCAAAGTCGTCGTCCACTAACCAGGCGGTTCCGGCGCGCCGGAGCACGAGAGGTTTCTCGAACGCGGGCAGCGCTATTAAGGTAAAGTGTGGTTGTTTGCGATTGCGTACGTCCTGTGCTATTTTTGGTGTAACGCAAACGATCTGAGATGTGAGCAATTTACTAATTTACTGGAGAAGTTGCTCGCCTATAGTGTGTAGTTTTACTAGGGTTATAATGACTCGAGTCAATTTTTGTATTGACTCGAGTACAAGTCGTGCACGACTCGAGACTAGGACGGCCAAAACAGACATTTCAATGTCATTTAGAAGAATGGTGAAGTCACCACATGATTGGTATTTCGTCTATCAGTCTTGATACTTGAAATATGGGGCCAGAAACAGAAGAACATGACTACATTATGACTTGGACTCAGACTTGACTTGGTGTTGTGTTAAAAATGACTCGACTTGATTTGAGTCAAAACTATGAAAGTAAGATTGACTTGTGACTCGGAATCTTGTAACTTGGTTACAACCCCGAGTTTTACTCTAGTCTGCAGGTCGGATATAGGAAAATGAAGTGCTTGGCAGGCCTGCTCCCTGAATCGGTACATTAATCGTGTATTTATCCACTTATACAAGGAATAAAACTTATTGAATGCAAATAAAATTCTAATAAAAATATTTTTTTCAGGAGAACACGAAACACACGACGAAAAACAAACACGGTTTGCCGACGAGGCGGAGCGTCAAATCGCGTAACGGCCAGAACAAAAACGGTGCTTAGTTTCTTGTGTGCAAATTTGCAGGTCGTATTTTCACCGTCATTTTTCTCATAGAAGATAACGCTACGGGCAACGAGACGACGGGCGTCACCGAAAACCAAACAAATGCGCGCAATGCAGATATGTTCGGTAACCATTTATTATCTTTACTACCTCTTGTTGTGTGGCGTTGATTTCTGTTTCGTTCTGCAGAAGGTCTTCTCAAAGTGCTGAGGACGATCGGGGAGAGTTACCTTGCCTTGTGTCAGTATCGGTGCCGCGATGTCCTTGCGTGCGTGGACAGCATACCGCTTCACTGCAGGAAAACGGGATGGGTGCTGTCTTTGATCGCGAAAGCCCACTTTGAAATGAACGATTATGCGGAAGTAAGTCGTGCTAAAAAATGTTTCGTTCTTTATTGTTGCAAGGTAGTGGTTTGTTTAACTATTTGCTTTACGGTGATATGGCTTTAGCTGTTTCGATTTTTTTCGCGATACATATGTTTGTTAACCTCTGGATGCTTGTTCGGTCTGGGCAGGGACTTTTCGGATATCGGATGTAGAATTTTTCATCCTTGCTGTGTAGAATTTGAATCCGATACCCGTGGTGCAGCTGTGGAGTCGCAGTTCGCAGTTTTGATGGTGGAGACTTACTCACAGAAACAATATAACGCCCTTTGAAGTCAAAGTTGGCTGGATTCTGGGCTTGTTCCGAGACTCCAACTTCAACTACTTGAAAATCGAGCCAAATTTTGTCGAATGTTACTAAAAAGTGGCATTCCCATCAAACTCTATTTGTATCCAGGCCGCGGCTGTTTTCAAGGAATTGCGCGCGGTGGCTCCGCACTATTGCAAAGGATTGGAGATCTACAGCACTGCATTGTGGCATCAGCAGAAAGACGTGGAGCTGTCCAGTTTGGCCCACGATTTGCAAGACCTCGACCGATTGTGTCCGGAGGTAGTCCTGATGAAATTGTTCCCGTATTTTGTGTTGTCTAGATGTGATAACAGACCAGAAAATTTACCATATCTCTAAGATCATGCCCAGTACTGTTTTGAAATTGTAAGAAATTCACATCTTTCACACAAATTTGAAACTCCTGATAAAAATCCTAATCCTGAGAATTGCAAATCCGAATCAAACATACTCAAACTCACCTTCATAATTATACCCGCTTTTCTCATCACCAATTACTCATTATTTTAGTACTGTCGATAACCTAACTGGTTAGAAAGATGTAGTATACAGTCCCGGGCGTTTGAAAACAAGTTGATTGTATTCCTCACCAAAGCCCATTGTACTCAGCCGACCAAATGCTCACACACAACAGTACCAGATTCTAAGTCGTCAGACTTTCTCAAATGTTACCGTCAGTCATTTTATTATGCCTAACAATATATCAAATTCATACTATTATATGCAGTATCAAGAAAAGTGTAAGAATGTTTGATTTCCGTCATGAATGCGTCACAGTTGGTCGCTCGCAAAAACAATTTAGAAGGACTATCGCCCTTTTCTACTCTGTGATATCACCAGGGCTTGGCGTAAAGTATTGTTGTCTGAATCTGACTGTAGGAGCCGTGAAACATCGATACAATTTAGTAAATTATTTTAAACATGTAACACAAGGCTACCCACGTCATGGAAACGACATTTCTGTGTATACATGTGATCGAATTACGATATTATCCCATATCGCAATGATATTACTGCCAACTAGTTGTAAACATTTGATGTAACTGTCTTTATTCACTTCACGGTGACATGAGAAATACATATTTCCACACTTTTTGTGTGTCTTACTGGTATGGCGTCCTAATGCGTGATACTGGAATTCTCGACCATGGATCAAATTGCTCAGTTGCTAAATTTTGCCCAGCCCTAAATAATACAATGGCACTGGATTTCCAATGACATGTCAGCAACGAAGAAATTGAAGGCTCTTAAGAGCTTCTTGAAGGTACATAACTTCAATGTACAATTGAAAAGTATATTCGTATTGAAATGAACACAAATATTTTCGGCGGACACTCGTCAGGGGTTATCGTCAGCAACTAGTAGAGAATCGGAATAAACATTGCATATCAAGAATCGTATCACCAAATATGGCGTTAACCGGCATGAAATTTTGAGTAATCTGGGCCAAGAGATCGCTTACGTCAATGTACTAATTTTAGATGGTACACGAAATCCTGTTCGCACAAATTCGAGGCTGTTAGTGAATTGTCTGCGAAATCTTTAAATTGACTTTCGCTAATAACACGATATCTTTAGACGTGGTGCGCGGTGGGAAACTGTTTCTCGCTACAACGTGACCACGCGTCCGCGGCCGCATTTTTTCAACGCGCCATCCAGCTAGACCCGGAGTTCTCGTACGCCTACGCGCTGTTGGGCCACGAGAAGACGACGGTAGAAGATTTCGAAGGGGCCCTCACGTGCTACCGAAGCGCCATCCGATGGAATCCGAGATTGTACAGCGCCTGGTGAGTACGCGAAATCTTTGACTAGTGCACTGTTGGCATTGTTGACAAACAAAGGTGCTTAGCAACATAGTACCGCAAATTTTCCACAGTACTCATGTAAATTTGTAAACACATCGCAGAGCTATTCTCTGCTTTACAAAATGCAAAGTCTAAAAAGGGAGTGATGTTGCCTAAAACAGTGTTGAGTAGAAGTGGAAGTAGTGTTAACAGTGGTTCTCAACCGCGTGTCCGTGGCAAGTTTCCTCCCGGTCCGCGACATATATTAGAATTATATATCTCACTTCCAAAATGCAAGAAGATGGACGTTTGCCCATTAATATGACTTATAAAAAATCAAATTAGAAATTCATCGACCAGTTCGGAACGGATTTTTCTGCATTATGTCGTAATAGAGAGTTCACATGTTACTTTGGACGTTTTGGACAAGGTATATTTGAATAGTATATTCATATTGAAATGAACCCGAATATTTTTGGCTGGCACTCTTCAGGGGTAATCGTCAGCAACTAGTAGAGAATTGGAAAGAACATTGTATATCAATAATCGTATCACAAATTATGACTTCACCAGCATGAAATTTCGAATGAGAGAGCTCTAAATGTACTATTTTTAGGTGGTACACGAACTTCTTTTGTTGACAGAGTTTTGGTTGGTGTATTTTGATAAAAGTCGACTCCAAGGCACACAAATGGAAGTGTGAACGCCTCCTACCAACGACGCGAAACCTGTCGTCTCGATAATTATTCGCACAAATCGGATTAGGTATATGTAAAAAATGCGGAGACTTTTAAACGAACTTTGTTCAATTCCGACAGTGCAATTTACCGACACTAGCAGAGTCTACTGTATAGCAAACAGCATCTCAATTTGCTGCTGAACACTTCTGCTTGTAATGAAGTATAAATATATAATGTTACTTCTGCTGACGGTGACCACTTTAACCGTGTCATTCTATGAAGGTACGGCATCGGAACGATATATTACAAGCAAGAGAAGTACAAGTGCGCCGAAATACACTTTCGCAAAAGCCTGGAGATCAACCCTCGCAATTCTGTGCTGCTGTGTCATATCGGTACGTTGCCCAACAGACCTTTAGAGTAGTTCTAGTTCTAGTTTTCCAATTAAACTTGATTCAATGTTCCGTTGTTGGATTTTCTTGCAGTCATTGCTAGCTCACAGTCGATGCTGCTAGCAGTGGCATAGCCCGGGGGTGGGTTTTGCGGGTCGAAACCCCAGGGTTGTAATGACTCGAGTCACGATTTTCTGATGACTCGAGTCATTTTCTTAAAATACGGAAATGACTCGACTCGAGTCAATCTGTGTATTGACTGGACTTGTACTCGAGTCATTGCGCATGACTCGAACGAAGTCATATGACTCGAGACTCAGATGGCCAAGACCGACCTTTCATTGTAATTTCGAAGAATACTAAAGTAACCACATTATTGGGATTTCGTCTATTGGTACAGGTACTTGAAAATGCGACCAGAAACTGCTAAAAGCGAGGCAAATTAGTATATTATAAATCCGAACCATTCGATATCACCAAACAGAGTTATAAAAAGTGGGTTTAACAAGACTTAACTGGAAACTGAGCAGTCAACACAATGACTTGGACTCGAACTCGAGTCATAATACCATAACTCGGACTTGACTCAGTGGTGAATTGAAAATGACTCGACTTGACTCGAGTCAAAACTATAAAAGTGAGGATGACTTGTGTCTTTGTTACAATCCTGCAAAACCCTCCCAGTCAATAGTTACAATTCTAATTGTACTGGTTCTAGTTAAGAATTTTGAAAATCCAGTAGTTTGTAAATGTTTGTTGGTTGCAGATTTTTAAAGGTCGTTAGTTCTAGTGTTAGTTGCGAGTTTTGAAATTCGAGTAGTTCTATTTCTAGTTCTAGTTGCGCCTTTTTAAAATCCAATAGTTTGTAAAAGTCTTTCGGGAACAGGTCGTTATATATTTCTGTCCTTGATGTTTTTTGCGACATGTACACTGACTCATGATGCACACACTCACGATTTGTGCATATGCATACCAGTGGTGCATGATGTGCATGTGCACATGCCGCTGGACAAGGAAGGTGCAGATATAGCCTTGTAAGCCTTTCCAAGGAGATTGAACCCACGACCTACTGATCATGAAGCCTGACTCCCCACCGTTACGCTATCTTGTTGCCGATGATAATATTATGTTTTGACAAACTATTTCGCAGGCATCGTGCAGCACGCCTTGAATCGTACGGCGGCCGCTTGCGACACCCTGGAAACAGCCGTACGCATGAGTCCCAAGAACCCGCTATGTAAGTTCCACCACGCCAATGTGTTGATCGCGATGGAGAGGTATGAGGACGCAGCCAACGAGCTTCGCGAACTGAAGGAAATAGTGCCGAAAGAGAGTCTGGTTTATTTCCTACTGGGAAAGGTCAGTACACGCTTTTTTATCGTGTTTTCGAGTTGTCGTAATTTATGAGTAAGTAAAAAAGTGAATGTTCCGGACGTAGTTTTGCTTGAAAACTGAAAACTATATGTAGCTGTAAAAATATAAGTGGTCTGAAAACTGAATACTTGAGTACATAGTGCCAGTGAAAAACTAAAAAAGTAGGTGTTCTTGGATTTTCTCTTGATACAAAGTCACATTTAGCAACTCGAGTTCTACGCGTGTTTCGTTGACAGGTTTACAAGAAATTGAAGCAGAATCACCTGGCTGTGATTTGCTTCTCGTGGGCGATGGACCTCGATCCGAAAGGCGCCAACAATCAGATCAAGGAAGCCATCAACCGTCAGCATTTGATGGACGATGACAACGACGGGATGGACGCCGACAGCACGGGCTTGACCGCTGATATTTCGCACCTGCTCTCTTCCGGTCAGTTGTTGTGTTTCTTTAAACTTTACTCGCATATTTGGTTTGACATGTCGAGGCAAAGTACGTCGACATTTGAGTGGAATGCAACTGTTTCAAGGCCTGTTTAAAACGAACCAACTCTTTAGGAATATTTGTGGCCAAAAACAATTTATTTGGCTACTGGCTTTTTCGTATCAAGTTCAATCTGGGTGTAGTAGTTTAGTAGCACTGATTACATTACTAATTGCACAGTAGGATTAGGAATCGGGCGTTGTGTATTTTTATCCTTGATGTTTTCGCGGCGTATAAACCAACTCGTGATATACATACACACGATACGTACATATTGGGGCGACTTTTTGTTGCAGTCAAATCTGCGGGAAGTTGCATATATTTTTCACAAAGTTGCACTAAAAAGTTACAGTCATGGACAAGTTCCTTGAAATTATTAAATCATCAGACATTCGAATCTATCCGTATCCAAGGCACTGTAGCAAAACTCAGTGTTGGCGACTTCAACAAAATCAATAGCCTGAAAAAATTGACGCAGTAAAAATATAATTTTCTAGCCTGAGCGTACGGCAAATCAGAAAGGACCTCAAATTTAAACGACAGTAAAATGAAAGCGATCTATTTACATGTATTGCCGAATATTTTCAGTTAAAAGTTAGTTGCATGAAAAATCGAAAAAAGTTGAAAAAAGTTTCATGAAAATTGAAAAAGTTGAAAAAATTGCATGAAAAATAGAGAAAAGTTGCACAAATTGCAATATAATAATCCTCCAAATCAGCTTAGACTTCTGAGTATTTATGAAGCTGCCGGAAGCTGTAAAAAAGTTGCAAAAACTGGCCCTAGTGCATGTGCATACCACGAATGCATGATGTACATATGTCACTGGTCAGGGGAAGGAGCAGATATAGCCTTGGACGGCTTTCAAAGTCTTGCACCATCCCTCCATGATATCCCGGTAATGCTGAGCGCCAAGCGGGAAGTCATGGATACCATGTTACAAATTAGGTATTTGGTCCGACCCGACCGGGAATTGAACCCACGACCTACCGATCAAGAAGCCGGACGCTCCACCATTACGTTAACTTGAGTGGTTTCCATGGAATGGGTTAGAAAATGGCTGGAGGAATAATTAATTACACATATAATAGAGAAGATATTTGAACCATTGGCCATTTATCCAGCCGGCATTTCCTTCTCACTGCCAATGACTTTTTGTAATAGAACCTGCTAAAAAATATGACTTTCGACTAAAAAAATATTTGAAACCCACACACAGACGTAGCAACACAGTGATACCATTTGGAATTCATCGAGAGCTAGTGGCATTGACAGATGATAATCAAAATATGTTGGAAATCCATTTCTTATATCTTGTTGCAGAGTCGACTTTGCTGCCTTCAGATAGAACACCTTCATTGTTGGCCACCTATGTTCAGAGTATTCCCTGTGTACTTATTCTGAATCAGTGATACTGCATTGAATTTCTTACATTTGCGTTTTCTTGCAGACATACTGGGAGGGGATCATATCTTAACGCGTGAAGGCTTGCTGAACCGCTCCAGTAGAATGGACGAAACTAGTATGGAAAGCGACAGCGATAGTTTACAATATTAGCGTGTATACGCCGGTGTATCGTATATCAACTCATTATGTTACAATTGATGTGGTTCGTAGTTCACCTTCAGACCATGCTTAGGGAAGTAAATACAATTTTTTTTACATATGGCGTGTTCTTCCTGCAGTTGTTATTGATGTTGTGAGCAGGCCGAGGTTGTTCGAGGGTATCCTATCCAGTATCCATGGCTCTGACGGATTGCCTTCGCTAGTGTTTTTACGTTGAGACGCTGCATAACTTATCGTTACGAATGAGGGTCTTCGATCTGTAATATTTCAAGTATTCGGCGGTTTAGTATGGCGTAGTGCTACAACGAAACTTGATTTCAGGTCTCCTTTACGTTCTAATTTCCAAAAAATATACGATATTTTCAATATTGTCATTTTTGGAAGAGGAAAAAGTACTATAATAAGTGTGGTGCAGGCTACTGTAGTCTACTTGCACCAGCGGGGACTTCGCAAAAGAGCTTAGTGAAACACCCGGTGAAGAACGAATGAAGTGAGCAAGTAATAGTGTCTATAAAGGTTTAGAGCAGTGGTTCATAGCCTTTATACAGCCAGCGGAACACTTATGTTAATCTTCAAGCCTTCGCTGAACCCAAAAACAAAAATCAATGTATATATAAAACATTCAGTTATTTGCTAAACTATGACTATCTTGCAGAGCCGGTTAAATATATAATATTGGCTGACAAGTAATTTCCATCCTACTAGTCAGCCCTGAAGATTACCGGACCCCGATCTGACTCATCGAACTCGCCTACCGACGCATGCAGTACGGTTGGTGTGAACGTGAGGCTCGCAAGAACCAAAACCTTTCAGGGGTTCGCAGCATTCATTTTTGTTGCATCCTTTTGTGTTATCCTTTCTTAAATCCAGTGTGTATCCCAGTGTTGGGATCAAGTCACTACCTTCGAGTCACGAGTCATCTCGAGTCATTGCAGATT
>KE606095.1:6264-18601 GCA_000444245.1 Botryllus schlosseri | reverse complement strand
CAGGTAAACAGAATTGCTGCTATATATCATAGTGAAGGCTTGATCGGTGGGGGTATAACTTTCTGGTGTTATCAGATGAGGTTTAACAACAATTTTCACATTCAACTTGAAAACAGACCAAACGAGTAACCTTTTCCGAGGAAACAAAGTTTGGTGTTTGATCCTATTACTAAAATTTGTTCTACCACCGATAACAATTCTTACATCCATATCATGTACTTGTTTGATGCGGGTGTGATCAGACTGGTCCACCACTGAGGTCGTATCGATTATTCCTATCCGATACCGAAGACTGTGTATGCATTTCTCCTCCGTATCATCATCTATGGTGGCTTATTTTCATGTTTTTCGGTTGGATGAAAATAAAGACTCTCTCTCTCAACAAGCAAACTTTAGTGACATCGCAGGTGGAATATCACAATGTCAAAACTATTCTTGTGATCGCAACCCAGGTTCATTCTTTTGACCACTTCAATCGCCACAATGCAAACAAGCGAAGACATATTCCTCATGGCCTAGCAGGGCTATATACAAGGCGTACTAACGCTAAGATTCGACTATATCCAAGTCATGTTGTCCATATTGTTTTCGCTTTTCACCACAGGGTTCAACATCGACTCGACGTCGTTAATATACTCCGACGACAGAGTTTCGCTAATACTTGGCATCAATTCTTCCCCGGCCAGCGCATTGGAATGCGGGTTCCCGGTGTCGCCGCCAAAATCTACGCTCGACGCCGGCAGGGAGTCTAGGAAATCGGGGAACTGGTCCGGATGCTGACTTCCGGAACGGTGCGGATGGACGTGCTGTGGCTGCCTTTGCTGTTGTAAATTCGCCATGCAGCTTTGTTGCTGCTGGACGATTTGCGGGTTATGATTGTTGCTATCTGCAAGCGAAAATAGGCGAATGAAGAGGTGTATTTCTATAGGCATAGTTGACATCGACATATGGCCAAACATTCTGAGTAGCCTAACTTCAAAATTCGTGAAATTGATGACTAAGGAAAAAGGCCATTACAGTTCTAATCACTGTCTCAGCCACTGTTCATATTGTAATGTACTTTTATAAAACACCAACCTTCCAATTAAGGATGAATCTTAAAATAGCGACGTTGCAGTCAGACCTCGAAATATTGGCAGTAGGTTAAATGCCAATGTGACACAAGTTTTAGCATATCGTGTCACAATGTTTCAACGTTCCATTGATGAATCGTACATTTGGTTAGTATGACATCCGAAAAGGATTGTTGGTACAGGGTGAAAGAGTTTGTTTCATTGCAGGCTCAAACTTAATCTTGCGAGTAAACATTGGGTGTGGTACCGAAACTAACCAAGAGTGTTTTGTTATAAGAATAGCATATTTTACTTGTGAAACGAACTGATATACTTCATTTCCTTTTGGCGTGGGGTTAAATGATAGATAGGTAAAATGTGAAATAAAGCAATATTTGGTACATCAAATTATAAAATCAGGTATCAGAGACATAATAATACAGGGATACAATAGCATACATATTATTGGTGGCCACTGGACATGCTTCTGTTTTGTTTCTGCAGAAGAGAGTGGAGCATATTTAACCACTGTGAAAATTCCCTTTGACACCTGATACATGAGCTCTTAAAATCGAATGTTAAACAGTAGGCCTACATAATGTTATTTTGTAGGCCTACTGTTTAACATTCGATTTTAAGAGCTCATGTAATTTGGTGAAAACGGAATAGATAAGTCATGCAAGAACATGTAATAATATCATATCGATCACACATATTACCTCAAGAAGAATTACATGTGCAAATATAGACACCAAAATGTCAGAAACCATTGAGTCATCTGAAACAAACTTCGTGAAACACTGGGTATGTGATTTTCAAGAATATTTCTGCAGGCACTTCTAGGCAACGGATTAACTCGGACAATAGCTTCTACTGAAAGCTCAGTGACAAGTAGCAGGAGCAGCAGCTATTTCTTGTAGAAAATGGAGACCTTGTCCAGCTAAGTTTTGATCATAATGGTTTGCAACTATCTGGATAATGATGAATTAACCGACGAAATCAAATATTGATATTAGTTAGAGCCTCAAAATAAAATTACATTCCATGTTGGAAATAATAGAGTTGTATGGCATGAAACAAAGACATGGGATTTTCTAATTTTTCAAAGCCATCACCCAAGTAGGCTAATCAACAGGAAATTCTAGGGTCTGACAACAATCAACCAGAAAAATTACCAGAAAAGACAATACATCAGATTTAGATAGCCTGTTCTATCGAAAAGTCTTCATGACATTCACCCATTGCGAGAATCTGAGAGAGTTGAGAATCACACGGCATGAACAAACAAATTAGACTACAATGGAGTCAAATAAATGAAGCCTAGCTTCTTTTACATTAGTTGGTGACATTGTGCAAAAACAAGATTATGTTTCCTATCCTAGCCGCACCTGTTTCCATCTCTTCCGCACCACCAAGATATTCATCAGATTCTCGTGGATGATTGAAGTTGGGTGCTGACGATCCCGTTCCCAAAAATGGGTCCATTCCAGTCTGCAACATAAGCGGCATTTGCATTTGGCATGATCAAGGGAGGATAAGAACTGCGTGTGCGTTAGGGTTGTTCAGATTTGAAAAATTGTCAGGAAACTTCGATGCTTGTGACCCAAATGATGGTTTAGTACATAAAAACACTTTTATGGGCAATTTTGGTCATCTTCATCGCGATCTTCTATCCCCGAAAACTCCCCAAAGATCCACGGGGCAACATAACTCGGTATTTTACAGATGATTTGAAGTTGAGAAAGTATTACTGACATTACATACCTTTGAATAATACCTTATGGCGGAAAACTAGCTGGGAATATCAGCATTTGTTCATGAATTGCAACCTAACGGCGCTTCCTCAATGTACGATCCAAATCAAGCCGATGTCAATGGTGCAACTAATACATGATTCCCATGAGCATGACAGACAGGTTTTGCTGAGCAAAACTGAGATGCATGTGGCCTTTACAGGACTGCATTTGAATAACATTTGAAAACATATCTATTTTATTGCAATATCTCGTCGCTACATGGCCGTTTTCGAATGATAACGTCACAAAAGCTATAAACCGGTGACATGGTCAACACTACAGATCAAGCAGTAAGGAGAATTGCCCCGTGCATCTTTGGGGGCTTTTCGGGGATAGAAGATCACGACGAAGATGACCAAAATTGCTCATATAAGTGTTTTTATGTACTAAACCATCATTTGGGTCACAAGCATCGAAATTTCCTGACAATTTTTCAAATCTGAACAACCCTAGTGTGCGTGTGACAATTCCAATTGACAATATCTCATGTTCAGGTAACTAGCAATCAACAGAACGTTGAAAAATTTAAATCCGAAAAGGGATTTGCAATTGGACAAGTATACATGAGAGTCCTGGTATGATAAACTCAACTTTAAATTCATTAATACTGATTTAAGGATAAATGAGGATTCTTGGCATGCGTCGGTTTGAGCTGAGCTATTACTAGTGAATTGGGTTGTGATAAAGTTGCTCCAGAATCGACGATATTGATTTATTGTAATATGCAATTCCATATTAAACTTGGAAGTTTTCGTTATATTTGTCGAACTGATCTTAAAATCCATGTACTGTATAGAAAATGGAAATTGTCAATGACAGCATTCTGCAATCAGTAATCAGAGCACTGGTTCTGGAGGGTAAATAAATGTAGTTTTAAGAAGTGCTACATGAAGGTTTTGCAGCACAATAGCAAGTCTTTCCATAAGAAAGGGGTCGCTTTTGTACATTGCGCACACAGCAATTAATCAACAGTACACACAGTTTGACTATTGTGATGATGATAACACAGAGTCTCACGAATTAGACAAAACATCCAAGGCTAGGTAGTCAAGCCTGCAGCGTTTAGCCTAAGATGAACAACTGCCTATTGCTCATGGAGTCACAGGTTAGTGAAATTAGTCACCTGGAAGAAACTATACGCCCATTCCTAACATATTTAGGAATACCTGTCTTCAGCTCTCAGCTCAAGGCATCTCTTCTTACTGTGTGCACTGTTCAGTTACATCAGAATTGATTACCAAATGGATATTGAGAACAACAGAACAGAATCATTATCCTACTGTAATGTCATTGAAGCAATGATAAAGATAAACAGTCCACAGTCTGTCTATAATTCATTTCCAAATATTGCCCTCAAGTCATTCAACATTCAATTTCTGGATATATTGGCGAAGCGAATCAAGGAGCAATAAACTCAAAACAGCCTGCAATCTGAATATCCTAATCTCACTACTTGTTCTATATTTCTCTTCACCTACCTTTACTGGAAGGCCATTCATCACCTCAACTTCTTCACTACGAATGGCATGATGACATAAAAGCCTTTCACTTTCTCATCTCCCTCACCATTGAAAGCGTTCAATTGCGACCCAACAAAACAAACTCCTCTCAATAGTATCTGGGCATAAAAAAGCAACTATCAACAGCACTGTATAAACCAGAAGCCACATTAGACGTTAGTACTCAACTACTCATACACGACCAAGGTTGTTGACTGCGTGCTGCAATATGTATGGTAGCACTCGTAGCAGCTATAATAACAGCTAGACATAGTATATTAACCTATATACACTGGCACTCTTCAAGTACCCAAAGCGTATATCGATGTTGAAGGATACAGTATAAAAAATATCAATAGCAATTTACCATTTAGAGATTGGCTAATTTTGGCTAGGATCCAATCATTACCGCATTTAAACACATCAATACAACTGATGATAATTGCACAGCTGCTGATGACCATATTCATCGAAGCAGTTTCAGCGAGTGATTGTTAATATTACCATTGCATCCCTCTGAGGATCAGAGGTGTGGTGTGAAGGTAGAGTTAATTGAGTAATATGGTGGAGGGTAGGGCGTGAGAATCAATTCATTGAGTTGCTTATTTAACACATGTTTATGCATCTATATGGGGAACAGTGCAGATTGCTTTATCACGTTCCTGCATCGAGTCCGTCTAGACGAGGTATGAATTAGGAAATGACTCCTTATTGTATAATTCCACTCTAGCAAAGAGAATTTTATGAGTTGGTACCCACGCAGTACGCACCAATACATACTACTGACCATGTGACCAATTGTAGAATACCAACACTACCTGCTTCAACATTTCTTGATGTCTCATTTTCATTACCATCTCCTTTTCCCTTGAAAGTTGCTTAATCATCATCTGAGATCCCTGCATGCTTGCTTGTTGATTGTACGGAGGGTTGAGATCAAGTTGATTCATCTAAACAATCGAGGGCTTACTGCACGCAGTAATAGATTCCATCGACTTGTGATCTGCTCACCTTTCTGAGCTGATGTTGCATTTGGGCATTGAACTGTGATTGGTTTGCATGTTGGAGGTTCATAGCTGAAAGTAAACCAGTTAGAAAGATAAATGCAAAAAAGGATAATGTTTCACAAGCACACAGGTAGAGTAATATTATCTAGTGTATCAAACAAATGGCGCCAGATGGCGGTGGTGATATCAGTTTCAATCAACGTTTGTGATGATAAAAAAAACTCTAACAATGTAGGTTACTGTAACGATTTTTGTCACAAGTCAAAGCAAATTCAAGTGAAGGCAGAGTAATAAACAAGGAATTGATTCATACAACTGGAGCAGTATACTGATTTACGGTATGGTAACCTAAATCAAGCATGAAATATAATATCCATCGTACTTTGCGAATGCCTTGGGTCCAGCCAGCTTGTGGTCCGATTTTCATGATTTATAAAATATATTTCGCCTTGAGGTGTTGTTGCTTGTTCCCACCCAGGAGGCAACGGACCCTGTTGTGCTACAGTTTGCTGAACAAAATATTTTCAATAAGTAATATTCGGAGGAAAATGATATCAACGCAAAGTATTGATTTCAAAGATATAGCGGGATAAGAGCAACTATTTAATGCAAATCGTTTTCATTCACATCAACTGGCAACGACTAATTTCATTAGTGGAATGTTGACATTGATATTTTTATAAAGTTACCAGGTAAAATAGAGCTTTTGCTCTGATATTAAATTGTTATCCCAGCCCTTGATACATTGCTATGTTAATGCAATTGCCTTTTTAGTCATTACGCAGCGTAGCATAATTAATTTAGAGGACAATATGCTATGGCTATGTTAAGTTATATCACAAATTTGTTGAATTATCAGATTGACTTATACAACAATGTTAGCACAATAATCTTATCTTACAGTTCATTTTACAGGATATCAGGGAGCTCAATCGAATGGCCGTGCAGAGTGCAGACCATATTTTTTCAAGGTACTTGGTATATTTGCAAATTCTCGTCTGCAGTTTGAATTACAGACTCAAGAAATCCATCCCTGAATAAATATATTCACTATTCCATATTTCTCTATCAAAAAGCATGTCATACAGTTCACAATTCACATGAATATTAATCCACATTATCGGTCGCGTCAATCCCTAGACGTAGTCATAGTAAAACCCAGTTTGTGTACTTTCTAATTGTCTCATCATTGCCTCTCTTTGTATAGGCCTACCTGAATAGCGTGAATAAGTGAATATAGAAATATTAATAATCACGGTAGATAATATACTAACCTCATTGGGTATGTTACCCATATTATGAATTGGAGACTGTGGGTGGTTTTGTGGTTGCATATTTGTTGCATTCGCCCGTTCTTGTTGTTCTTTCAATAATGCAATCCTGGGGTCAATCCAGGTAGTTGTTCGGTTCGTGTGGCTGTAAACACCATCAAATATCAACTTCCTCTTTCTTTGAAAATAAGAACAACTCATTCCACATTTTCCACTTTGGCACAGGTACCATTATAGTTCAATTATAGTATAATAAGAGATTGGAAAGAGCAATTAAGCTTCAAGCCTATGCTTGGTGGGGTTTCATAACAATAAAAGGAAATCATTAAAGCTGTGATGATTTCCTGAATGACTTGAGATAAGGTCATGAGTGCATCATAAAAAAATCTTGTTCTGAAAAGAACAACTTCTACTGAGATGTCAATTTTTCGCATTATGTCATTAATGCATGAGTCGCCAATAGATCACTCACTTCATGAAGTATGCCTGGCCGTCTGCTGTCTTCGCTACTTCCCACCCTGGAGGTAGAGGCATATCCGACGGGATTTCGATTGGGTTATTCTGCTTCATTTGCAGATTGGGATTCATCATTTGGAGACTAGCCGGCGAAGACTTTGAACGTGAATGAGATATTTGCGGGACTCCAAGCCCAACATGGCTAGGTGGACCATTGTAAGGGAGAAGTTGTTGAACCGGACCTGGCGTGAAACTGTCAGTTCGTTGCCCCATCGGATTGCTCGCGTGCATGGACTGTTGCAGGTTATTCGACGATGAATTCATTCCTGAATGATGGGACGCACTAGAATCCGTACTCGAGTTCCTAGAGTGGTTAATGGTTGACGACACCAGTCCCCCCATAGATCTGGAATGTCCGTGCATTATTGGAGGACCCCTTGGCCTGTCGGGTTGTTGAAAAAATGATTTTGGAAATTTTCTCAGTTTCATCGGCAAACTCTTGGTTTTCAAATTGGGATTCAAGGCGGCATCGAAAAGTTGGTCAAGTTTACTGGCAGAGTTCTGATGGACGTGCAATATTTGACTGTTTCCAGAGCGACTCTGGGTAATGGTCGTCTTGATTTCAGAATCATTTTCGTCTTCTTCCATCTTGAATGAAGATTACAGAACAACGTAAGCTGAAAATAGCAATGCAATTTTAATCAGAGGTGGAAGTACCAGGTTATCAATCATCATTCAAAGAGACTCTTGGAGAAAGAGAACTTCAGTAGGCTATACAATTGAATAATAAAATATATTCCTGTTTGAATTCTCTACTAGTTGCTGGCGATTAGGCTACCTCTGACGAGTGTCAGCTGAAAATATTCGGGCTCATTTCAATATGAATATATTTCTTAATCATCATCCATCACTTCAACAATGCTTCCACGGTCAATTTCAAAGTATGAGATAAGACTTCTTGTATCACTATCTACCCAGTTAACGGACTATAAAACGTCACACAGGGCAGTCCATACATTCGCATTTTGAAGAATGATACTGTGACAAACCACTGCGCCGACTGCGGCACTGCCCATCGGGGCCACCGCAATAGTTACGGTTCTTCTATTTCGGATCGGTACTGAGAAATAAATGTTTATCCAACACCACAGCTCACTCTAAACTCTATTAACTGATTATGTGCCCAAATTCTTTATTCAAACTGTCTAATATAGTACGAATCAAGGCGCACCCCCACTACTTTCCATTGCTCAATAATGAAAACCAGTAGCCGTAGCGAGTTCGCCTACGCCGCTTATTTACACGACGAATGGCGAACTCCGTCGCGGTTCGGACTTCCGATCTAGTATTTCTTCTGATCACGTGACCTGCCATAAAAGGAATGTGGGAGATGGCGGTCAAGGTTGTGGACTTCATTCGAAACCAGTGAAACTGACGCACATAGGGGACCAAACCGACCTGAATATACCAATTATCATATTCGTATCAGACCCTACTTACAGTGTACGGTATTTACATTCCTTGACGATTCCATTTATCAATCAAAAAAGCGAGGATGACCGCGATTTCGAAGAACGTCAAGGGATAAGTTTGGGTGGACCTAGGCTTCACAATGGCGTTCTTTCATCTGCGGAAAACAATGCTTATGGAAAAGTTCTTATCTATATAGCTTACTGAAGCTAGTCCAGTGGTATCCAAAGTGGGCGCTAGCTTAGGCTTACCATATTTTGGAAATGTAAAAAGAGGACACTTTTTCAGAAATTTCAGACATGCAAAACTGGAGAAGAATTCTCAAAAACCGGTAAATTTTTCCCACTTCGTGATCGGTTGACTAAAAAAAAAAGGTCATCCCTTCCGCTCACAACTCAAAATAACGTTTTTCTTTCCACATTGCCAGGTGGATGACTGAAAAAAAAGGTCTTCTTTTCGCTCAGAGCTAAAATCACAGCTTTTCCCTTCGAAATACCCGCCGGAGCGTCACTTCTCGGCTAATTTGCGGCATATCGCTCGCAATTTCATCTAAATCTGACCTAAATTTTCAAAAAAGAGGACAAAATCTCAAAAAAGAGGACAAAAGGGCGTCCTCCGAGGACACTTTCAAAAAAGTCAAAAAAGAGGACAAATCCTCTTAAAAGAGGACGTATGGTAAGCCTACGCTAGCTACAAATTGGGCGATGGAGGTTCGCTAAGAGGAAAAGGAGCGCTGAGAGTAAACGTGGGCGGTATGGAATATGTGGAAGTGTGTAGGAAAATCCGTCAATTATTATATCTCTCTGAGGGCCAAAGTCAAATTTATGAATATGCGATGAATTTGTTCGTGTTCGCGGTCGTACAAGGTGCATTCAATCGAAAATCGTCAACAACGCTCTCCGCGTCTGTTCATTAACATGGAGTCAACAACATGGTGTCATGCAACTAACTAACCAAGCAACCAATCAATCAGATAACGAGTAGACAAACTTTTCACTGACACTTATTGAGCGCAAGTTATGAGCACGGACAAGCAAACGGATGTACGACGAATTGTCACAAGCAACCTTCTGGAGTCAGATTACACAAGTTTAACACCAACAAGACATTCGCCCTGCGTTATATTGTAATGTAACCCGACTTTCAAATTACGACCGACCAAGCATAACATAACATAACATTCATGGCCAACGGACAGAAGGAAGACGGACAACGGAGAAGACAATACAGAAATTCATCTGCAACATACGGTGACAAAGCAAGCCGGAAGCAAAATGATAGACGATACAGGATTCGCCGAGAACATACGGCGAGGAAAACATTCAATAGCAAAACAAAGAGACTGTGAACCTGAGTCGAGACACACGGCATTCACACAGTGAGAGAACGGCAATAGGTGGTCGCAGAGCGAGGAATTAAGGACGACGACAGAATTGCAGTAACGATCCGATCGCCGTCAGAGCATGAACGAACGAAACGATTTACGGGAGAACGATTTTGTCAAACACTGAAGTTAAGTAGAACTATTGGATAGGGATTTCTATGTTCATTGCAGTAATAAGACGGTGAAGCTCTAAGTCAGTGGTTCCCAACCTTTTCCGGCTCGTGGACCCCTTGACCGATATATGAGCCGAAATTCCCCCCCCTAAGAAAAAGTTGCCCGGTTACTAAAAAGGTGCTTTTTAACGCACAGTCATTTGTTGACTGAGCAATATATGCCAAAACGTATTCAGATATGCCCTAACCATGTTGAATGCGGACCGCATTACACTTTCGTAAAGTAACGCTGACAACTTCCATATCAATTATTTAACACTATAGGTGTATTGCTATCAGTGGTGACTTTTGGTGTGGGCGGTCACCCAGGGGCCCTTGGACGAAGGACCCCCCATCTTTGGTTTAAGCGTCTTTTCAAGGATTATAGCGAATAAACGTGGAAATCCGTGTACCAATCAAGAAGATGGTTCCGTACAGATGCGTCAATCATCAAATCTCCGCATTTGTTAGTAGAGTTCCATAACCCGATAATCAAACCTTGACGTGGTGTGTTGGCTTATTACTAATGTCACTCGATAGCTGCCAAATGGTCTATTAGCCTGCAGCTGTTTTATTATTTCACGCTACATGCCATACACCTTCAACATGAAGATATGAGATATATTTAGCGGGGTCACTTACTTTATAATTTTTCAATGTATAATGAAAGAAGGCTCAGAAGTCAGAAGCTACAACAATTCAACATTGAAGCCTGCTTTAAAACCGCGTTACACTGTCATACACGTGAGTGACATAACTCCGGTCCATATGGCGCATTAATTTAAGTTGGTAAGAGGCTGTCGCGGGCCCAACGACATCGTCTCACACGCCTCACTTTTTCAAGGGGTGGAAGATTATGGAGGCATATAAATATATATCTACCTAAGAATTCGCTAAAAGAGACCTCCTAAGAACTAGTTTCATACTTTGCAGTTCTAACATAAAAGTCGAAAAATGTTGCGAATCTAGTGTGTCTTGCGTTGCAACGCTAAAAGCCAAATTCCCCCCTAAAAAGTTCGGAATTCCCCCCAAGGGAATTCCCCCCGGTTGGAAACCACTGCTCTAAGTGGAGCTGTCGATTGATTGTGAAATAATTGTTTCCGACAGGACTATCAGAGTGTCAAGCAATTTCGTAATTTTGTGTTGTGCTGTGTATATTCAATATTCGATAGAATTAGGTAATTAGCCTGCTGTTATGAAGTGCTAGTAGACCCCTGTGCGGTCTTGGAGACTTAATTTGTCATATTTTTTTTCAGTGGTGTAGCCAATAGTTCGTGCTAACAACTCAGTGAATATTTGAGGCGGAATTTGCGTCTGTGTGCAAGGCGATATTTCGTGTACGATCAACGAAAGAGGTAATCATTTTCTATTTTCGCATGAACATTTTGCTATTCACTGTAATAAGTGGAAGAAGTCAAATGTGTACGTTCAAAATAAAATGGTAAAAAGACATCTTTCGATTTCTGGTATGTGGGCCCCTACAAAGTGATAGAGAGGTAAAAATCGGGGAAGGCCTTTACATTTTTGATCAAGAATAAGGATAAAGTAGTGTCAATTGATCGACTGAAAGTGTGTTATTTCCCGCCATTTGATGTTGATAACGATATGTTCGGTGACTTTGTGCGGAACTTTCCGCCTGTCGACGAGGGCAAAGGGGTACCAGGCTCTTCCGCGGTGAATCTGGGTCCAGCACGTGTATCATTGTCTGAAAGTAGTAACAGTGAAAGTGATACTCCGGGTAGTATTTGTAGCGCGTCTCGACACCGTATTTCCGAATGCTTACCTGATGTGGTTGATCGCGATAATAATGTTTGTGAATCCACTGTAAATGATAAAATTAAGACCCAAATATGTAATGATGGCAGATATGTCAACGAGTCAAGTCCAAAATAGACGTCCAGAGGGAGACGAATTGTTAGTCCAAGACATTTGAAAGATTATGCATTGTATCGAATCGCGTAGAATAAAGATATGCGTGATAAAGTTTGTGCTTTGTGCATTGATATATATTTATGTAAATGTAGGATTGCTGCATACTGTTGTTACTCCCGTCATAAAGGGAAGGTGTGGTGATCATAGCTTTGTTGTTGAAGTATACGTAGTGGTGATAAATGCTAACATCACAATGTTGAACATTTTGTCACTGTATGTGTGAAGTGCGTATATGATTAAGATCGTCATAAAACCAAGACAAATGGATTTGCATGTCATGTTATATTGATTAAAACTTGTGCTTCGATAAGTGTGGCG
>ATSW01012700.1:0-18317 GCA_000444245.1 Botryllus schlosseri | reverse complement strand
GTCTCAGCTAATTCCGTTCAGACCCTGATCACAGAGAATAGCAATGGTAGAAGGGCGCCCGGTTCAATTTCAATGTCCCGACGACATTCTACCTGGGTAATGACACCTCGTACTTCGTAAAACTCTTCCAAATCCACTTGAATCCATTGCGTTTCTTGCTGGTCTTGCAGAGGTATCCATCCGCCCTTACCAGGGCCCACAGAAGGAAGGGCGCTGAATGTTTACATTGCTAGTGAGAAGAGAATCACTCACCCCAATTTATCCTAGCCAGGTGTTCTTACTTGTTACAATCAACGCGGTAAATTATCTTGACTTTTCATGCAATTTTTTCGGAGTTTTACCAGCATCATAACATCTGATATAACTAACCCAAGCGCTCTGGCTTATTACACCCAACATGGCAAAATACCACAAATTTTGTAGCATTTTTTCACAAGCTTTACTAGGATCACAACACAATCTTCTCTTGTTCAGCCAAGATTCCTATCATTGACAGCTTTGTAATCAAATGGACAGCAAAATTTGTAATTTGACTTTGCATCGACTTTTTTCAACGCATTCGGTGCCCTGCTGCCCGAAAAGAGTTCTATTTGTGATACAAAGCATCTCTCCAGAAATCAATTAAGCTCAACCGATAGCCATCTTTGTAGAAATATCAGTATCGGCCAACATCTGTCGATGTTTTTTCTGCCCATACAATGGGCCCCATAACGCAGGAGTTTAGGACTACAATTGTTTACAATGAGTGGGTCATCGGTACTGTCAGATTGTTTCACGTGGGCTACAATGCACTTCATCCTGAATATGATGGAGCTTTGTTTCTTGACCTGTGAGTTAAATTTCAATATCGGTGAAGATACAATATATCGAAGGTTTTGGTGTCCGCTCAAAATAATGATATAGATTGGTCCATATTGCCCTATTTCCAAACTAATATTATTGGATAACTTCACTCACATATACTGATCGTATGTATTCAGTCTGCCTCTATCTGGTCCGGAGGCCGAATCCATCTGAGAAGACGCAGTTAGTTGCCTGTCTTTGATGGAGCCTCCTCTCTCTACGCCGAGATGCCGGTAACAGCAATCCACTGCATTGCAGTCATTGGCCGGTGCCGGAGTGTAGCTAAGAATATATGTCTCACATTTCATTTCACACAAGCACACATACCACCATACAAAGGCACAATGGAGGGAATTTAGAGAAAAATTCAACTAGACTTCTATGCCCGACAAGCTTATACAGTACTTTAATCGACTTCGGACTCGGATATAATTAGTAATTGCTAATTTTTATGCATGGATTTTACAGATACCTTGACTACGGCTGCGATGCTTTTATCGTCAGCAGGCTTCTTTACTCATCCGCAAAATAACTGTGCAGTGTAAATTGAAAAATCATGCAACCGGACTACAAATGTAGGCATGAGACTCTTCAGCAGACAATTGATATATATATATATATATTCATTTTGACATAAAATGACTATTATCAGCTGACGGGTGATATCGAATGTTTTTTTCAATTCTCTCCTTATTGCTGACGATCACCCCTGATGTGTGTTAGCCAAAAATATTCAAGTTTATTTCAATATGAATATTATTCCATTGTAAATGTTGGCAAGCAGAATTTTTCAGTATCCTAGCAATGCCTCTGTTTAGAGAAATAATGTGATTACTTCGTGAAATTGAATAAACCCTATGACTCGACTCAAAGCAATATCTTGTGTTTCTCCTCGCGTTCCATGGAGCAAAGTATAATTTCCCATGCTCCAAATTATGGGCCCAATCAATGTTATAGTCAGCACAAAGGAAGGGGACAGTGATTGAGCTGGCGGACGCAACACACAAAGTAATTCAATGCAAAAGTAACACAGCAGTTCGAAACTTGATACAACTCACGCCACACAAAGGTAACATGATTAACGGAGTAGCTTTCGTCGATAGCTGAGGTAAATAGACACTCACTAATCTGGATCTTTTTTCTCGCAAATGTAACCCCGGAAATCGGTGCATTTCAGATCGTTCCATCGTCCGCCGTAAACTTGCATCTCGATACAGTCCTCGTCATTAACGTTGTTGGGTTCGCCTGAAAGCCCAAAGTCTCCCCACCATAATGTTCATAATATCAATAAAAGAAATACCAGGATAGGAATCTGCGCTAAGTAATGTCCATTGATAGGTTGGCAAGCTGTTAGTCACAGATGGCAGCATATACACCTATTCGTGATGACGGCATTCAGGCCTACACCGAATCATGATATACATACACACGACCTGTGCAGTGTGCAGTGCATGCATATGCATAGCATGAGCGCACGATATGCATACGCAGTAAAACTGCTTTAAACTGACTAAAATTATACTTATGATCCATTTATAAATTGAAATCACAATGATGCATGCGATTTGGCCGCGGAACGCAACAGCTTACTTTTTTACTTAATTGGATATTGCTGATTTCACGGATAATTAAGCAAGAATTTACAATATTACTTCTGAAGATCTTCTTGGAGGTACCGAACTTCAACATACGATTGCAGAGTATATTCATATTGATAATGAACCCGAATATTTTCCGCAGACACTCATCAGGGGTAATCGTCATACAATGTTCTTTCCGATTCACTTCTATTTGCTGACGATTACCCATGACGAGTGTCAGCCGACGAACAATGACCGCTTTGACCACCTCTGGCCGCAACAGGAAATACATCGCAGTCATACAGCACACGGACACTATATCAACCACCTACACGGCCAGACACACGGTCATGCAGCCATATTCAACATCAGTATTCTGGGGCTTCCGTTGATTGGTAGGCTACTGATAGGATTGGTACCAGTTGCCTTATATAACGACTACTCGTGTGTTGGGCCGACTCTTCTGCAAAAAACCTTTATCGTATGTCGACATTGTTTCCAGGTGTACCAGGGAAAACAAATTATGTATCCTGCCGCAAGCTCACCCGGGTTCCAATTTATGTAGTTGAATGGAGACCCGTCAGACCATCTCCACCCGCCATCATTCAAATCCACAGTGGGCGCATTAATCGGTCCGCTCTTGGAGTCCAAAGCGCCGATCGACCAGGCAATTTGTTTCGAAGCCAACGAAGCATAGGCTACAGAAAAAGGTTTACCACGACGTTTCCCAATCTAATCGGGCGTTCAAATAGCTTACTTTGGATGAAAGCCTGTTCGTCCGGAGAGTTAACGCTGGCCAAGTCGCCACCTTCTTTTTGACAGTGAATCCTCGCGTCTTGCCAAGTTCTGCATAAAGAGGACGTAACATCAGTAACAAAGTAGATCTTATAGAGGCGGATATGTTTTCGGGATACTTCCACATCTATATGTTTGCAGCAAAACCACTTACCGTGATTGCAATACTTGAGATTTTGCAAAGTAGAAGGTGGTTTCAGGCGAAATACCCCCCGAGCCACCATACTGAATATATTTACATCAGTAACAAAGAAGTACTAATTTTTCAGGGTATTCAAGTAGCTTATGCCTAATTGCACTGCTTACAAACATGGCTCCACTTTTACAGTTTCTCGGCAAAAATACTTACCTAAATACTTTGGATTTTGTTGAGTAGAGAATAGTTTCAGGCAAAACAGACCAAGAATCCCGGGAGCCGAATGCAATTTTGAAAATTGCACCAAATTGAAGAATTAGTGGTCATTTTGAGCCAGCCCGAAAGATGCATAAGTACCCACGCCCGATTTTATTATTATTTTGATTTTATTGTGCAGGGATGCGATACTGCTCTATAAGTTGATATATTCTGATTATTAATATTAACTGCTAATAATATGCGGCACCTTGACCAAATATACTTCTTAAACTACTCTCCTTTATTTTCCAATTCCCTTTGAAGTAGTCTAGACCAATCTTGGAGATTTTTACTTCTATTTGTAAGTAAGCATAATTCACAGTTTTTCTTATATTTGAGTATCAAGTTTGAATCTTCTAACCTCTCTAGGCACGATTACGCACAGGCAGATATTAAAGCTACCACTTAAAGTATTCGCACCTGGAAAAATCTTGCACGATTCTGTAGCATTTATGAGTGGCCGGATTGTGAATGTAACCGTCTGAGCCACAGAGAATATCGTTCACGTCCGCTGCAATACAATTGGTCGCGTATATGAATATATATTGGTCACAAGATACACCAAAACTTACGTGGTAATGTCGGCAGTGGCTTCGGATTGAGGAGTTGCACTGAATGATATCGGGATCAACATTTATTGCAGATATACAATTGAATATTGATATTGAAATGAACCCGATTATTTTCTGCTGACACTCATCATGGGTAATCGTCGGCAACGAGTATAGATTTCAATAGAACTTCGAAAGAGGTATTAAACACAGATTGTGAAACCATAGCAAGTCTCCAACAGAATAGTTCTATTTTACGAGTATACAAGTTGGTTTTGCCTATTTGCACTACTAACCCAAGCAGCTGTTTTTGAACAGCTTCCAAATCTACTTGACATTGTTCAAGAGAAACTACATATGCTTTTGACTTGTAATATGGAAAACAGATAGTTTATACATTACACATAGTTTATATATTTGTGTGAGTAAAATAGTCATCACAGGCGGAAGAATTAGCCCCCATTTCCCGGTAACAGACTATGTTGTCAAAAATTGCACCTATTTGTGGTGCCATTACTCATTAGTCTTTCAGCGTCGTTGGTAGCGAAGACGGCAGCCTCGCAATTTTAAAAGTAGCCACCTCTGATTAACTGCTACAAGTATGTGACTACTTTTTGAAAGTACTTGCTCAAGCATCTGTCAGACCGTTCATTAGCCTACTTAACTTCCACCCAAAGTAGTTTTGCTATGCCTTGCAAATCGCTACTGCGACTTGAAGTTGAGAAAAAATTCAGGGCGTTACGCTTACTTCAACCAGGTAGCAATGCCAGCCACTTTGACTGCGTCTGTGACAAAACAAGCGTACTATCCGCATTACATTAGTAAACGGAATGTCTAATCTGACAAAATCATCAATCATCATCTGCAAAATCATTCAACAGGGAGAGAATGGGAGAAAACTGAAAATGTTACTAAGCAAAAATGAACTTGAAAATAAGCGATTTGCCGCATACTAAAATCCAGTTATGCAGGCAATGTGGTAAACGATTGGATTCAAGCAATCCTTCAAGATTTAGTATACAACATAGCATTTAATCGACTAGACCAGTGGTTCCCAACGTGGGCGATTTGGCGGTCCAGGGGGGCGAAAATGACAAAGGGGGCGATAGGGGGGCGAAAATGGACAAAGGGGGCGAAATTAGCCAAGGGGGCGATAGGGGGGCGATGACGCGCCAAAACGGCTCACCTTTTTTTTTTTTAGTCATCCACCTAGCAATGCGGAGAGAAAAACGTTATTTTGAGCTCTGAGCCGCTGATTACAGTTTGTATGCCCATTTTTCGGTACACAAAATCTAGGGGGCGATGATCAGTGTTCAGCTTGAAAAGGGGTCGATGGTTCGAAAAAGGTTGGGAACCACTGGACTAGACAATAATGACAGCATATAATATATATTACATATATTGCCATTGAAATTCTATTACGATAAATTTTGAACTTCTGTACCACGAATCATTATTTCATATACTATATTGTCTAACATTCACGATTCTTGATTAGGTGCAACTCAGAATAAACATATTAACCCGCATTGGCTTTGCAGACGTACGAATACGGTCTCACGCAAGGATCGTCGTTCCAAGTCCCCCTTTCGTTCGCCCACATATTGACGCAATTTTGACTTGATCCGCCGTTCGGTTCATTTGATTGCCAATTATGGAAATCCTTAAAATGGCATGTATGCATGAGATGCTATTTACCAGAAGAGAAAAGACGGACGTCACTGCTAACCCACTTTGAGATGAAAATGTCATACGGTAACAAGCAAATCTTACGTCTCACTGTAATTGGTCTACGTCACACTTTCCATTTGGCGAAAGGTGATTTGACATTGATTTTTGACCGGTTTGCCATCGTACCGCGGCACTGATAGCGAAAATATAAATTTAATTCTGCACGTGGTCCTGGAACCCGCAAAAATCAGCCTCGTATGTCGCATCGTAACGGAGCTTGGTATTGTGACGCAACAATGCCGTCTAGGAGCAGCGCAAACCTCAAGCGTGTTGGCCCTTATTGCGCAAGCAATTGAGCATTCACACTCTCACTCTCGTGCGCAGTTGCTCTTGAGCTGCGCCGTATTCTACTAGACAACACTGTTGCATGACAATACTGAACTCGGTTATAATGCAACATTCGAGGGTGATTTTGGAGGGTTCCAGGACCATGAGCCGTATAAAATTTATATTTTCGCATCCGTATCCGTATCCGCGTCCGCTGTAGCTTTCGATTGATACTGGTTTTATCAATTTTCACGCTCGGCAAGACGGGTAAAAATTGCCATAAAATTGCCTTTGGCGAAATGGAAAGTGTGACGTAGACCAATCGCAGTGAGCCGTGAGATTTGCCTGTGTCCGCATCATTGTAGGACACTATGGTGACATATTTGGAATCACATTCCTCTGAAGGGTACTCAAGACTTGTCGGAAACAATTTATTGAGAAACATAAGAAATACCCAGTAGAACTCAAATTTTATGCTCAAAGATCACAGTTACTACTTCGTAGCATCATTTTAAATTACTTTTATCAAATATAGCATTAACTCACTGCAGATACTAATATGTAAAACAACAAATCTGTTGCCAGTTAGTGACATTGCTCAAGTACAAGTATATTATGACATCCCAAAAATGGATGCGCAGCCCTAGCTTGATGCATAAGAGCATGCCATAACTACTTTCACATATCTTATCACTGCATTCATTGTCTATGCAAAAAACGAAGTCGTAGGGCAGGGGTGGGCAATGAACTAGCTGGACGCCAAATACCCATGTTAAACTGTCCATGTCCGTTTACGATTAACTCCGGACTAATCTATTTATTCATATCGGCTTACTATACACATCGAAATTGCAAGTGATCACGTTATGGGAATGGTTATTGTCACACTAAGTGCAAACATTTTTTAGATTCACGGGTGAATTTCGTCATTATATTAGTATAGTATCATATATTACTTTCAAAGATTTATCTTTTCTCAGCCCACATGATCAGATTCAGCGGTAGAGTTGATGGAAGGGGCGTGTCTTCGAATATTTAGAGAAAATTATAAATGAAGATGTATCTTTGGGTGGGCCAATTGTTATTAGTCACTTTGTTGAATGCTGTTATTTCTTGACTTCTCATCAGGATTGTCGGTATAATGAAACATAATTTTATTTTGTGATGAGCACATGATTCCGAGTTGTTAAATCTATATGGAGCGCATCATTTCCTCTGCTGTTAGCATGTGTACTGTTGGGCTAAGATTGCAAAGGGCACTACTATGTTAAAATCGAAAAATGAAGTCGCATTGAATCGCGCGCAGCACGAAGAAAACTTCAAGATTAACGAAAATCTCTCAAAATTCAAAATTCGTAAATTCAATTTGCATGTCGACACCCGCCAACACATAAATATTGAATTACGTGTAAACGGCCACACAAATTTCCTTCTACGGCCGCAGGTTGCCCAAACCTGCTGTAGGGGGTTGCACCATCACACAATTTGTGAGAATTTGAGAAAATCTATGTTGAAAAATGCGATATAAATTCAACGGTGAAAATCTGGTGTTCCTTGGATCTGTCTTTCCAAGCATGGATCCCTAATAAATCACTACGATATGATGACGTAGGACACAACTTACGAAATTAGTGCCGTCAGTATATGCGAAATTATTTTCGAACACTATATCATTCGCTCCAATCCATGCAGGTACGAGGACGTGTCCTAGAATTGAAAATATAAAATTTTATTTATTTACGATCACATTTACACTAAATAATTGTCCTAAACAAACTTTGACGTGTTTCAACTGTTACAATGCATTATTACACCAATTATATATATTTTACTCGCCATTAATAGTACTACATATGCGCACACAGATCATCATTCCTAGTTATCATTCGCATAGCATGGTCACGTTCTATCTAGAGACAAACATTGATATTTGCAACCATTCGTCAGGATCACAATGATTTAAAAACAACTATCCCGAGTTATCCTTCATTCATATGCTAAAATATTTCCATGGTTTGGTACAGGTGTCTTACATGATCCATAAAATCATTCAACATTTTCATTCATATATTAAAACACAAGCTGACACACCAATTTATTATCAAAAAGAGTGATGCCGTAAAATTGACTAACACAAAAACCTCTACTAATTTTCATATTGTCACCAATATTTTGGTCTAATACAGCGGTTCTGAACCGGTGTACCACAGAACACTAGGGGTGCCAGGAGCCAGTTTCAGGGGTTTCGCGGAGTTCAATAGTCACGCTCAGCTTGCACATAACATTTGTGGTGATACGCCCATCTTGGCCATCATGGGCCGCAGGCAATTAGGCATGATCCGTAATCGAATTGTGACTATTGTGGCGGTATGTCGTGTGCAGTGGGGTATGCAGAGGCGGTTGGGGTTCGAAATCAAAACCCCGTTTTTCTGAAATGACAATTCTAAGTATTAATAAGCCTATTTGTAATCAACAATTAACATCACGCTGTTGCGTTTCGACCTAAAAATAGGGTTATACTTTCCACGGTAAAGCCTCGCATTTCTGAACTGGGAAACAGAAGTCACACCGATTTGCATCGAGGAAGATAGCGTAGTGGTGACGATAAGCACCTACTAATCTGGCGGCCCCGGTTCGATTCTCGTCGGAGGTTTATCTGGGCTCCTCTTCCCCCGCTGTCGGCGTTCTTACAGCGACAAAAAAGCCGAGAAAAAGACCCGAAAAAAGGCACTCACAAGGAATGGAAAGCAGTAGAAAGGGCCGCGGAATGAAAAGAACTGTGACATCGGGCACTCTAGGCCGAGGTGGATGCCAGCCTAGAAGACCGCAACTGCGCGTCGTTCGGCATCCTCATATCTGTTCATTACATCGCATTGTACATTGTGCGTGTCTTGTTCAAATCAAAATATAACTCGACGATTATTGATTGGTTGAAATGTTTATTATAATATTTTTCGTTTTGAGTGAAAATTGTATTTTAATGGTTTTGGTATTTTACAACTCGGTAGATACATATGGTATTTTGTGCACCAGTGATCTATAATAATGTATTAGATGTGTTTCGAGGTAAATTCTCGTTTTTATGACCGAGAGGTAATTATAGGTTCCGCCAATCCTTGACGATTGGCGTAGGTCAGGAGTCACCAAGGCGGTGCCAACCAAATGAGTCGCCCACGGTCGCAGTAGCAAATATCCGAATGAGAGATTTGAAAGTCGAAGCGGAGAAGGGTTTCATATGAGCAGCAGTTGAACATGGGTCAGTCGACCCTAAGGAATATACGATCGCAGTTTACGATCAGGGCGATGCTCGTCCTCACCCTACGCAGAGGCTTAACAGGAATCTAGTTAATATTCTCAGTGGTTTTTCAGACAAGTGTCTATGCTTTTTTTTTAAAGTGTGTTTTCAATTTACATGGCACCATTGCTTCCTCTGAAAATTTTGCATGACAGATAAGGCAGCTAGTGTATAGGTCACACCGAATGAAGCCCATAGATAACTATCGCAATATAAGCTGATAACTGATATAATTTGATCAACTTTATTTCTGAAATTCGTCGCCGGTAACATAACGATGCGCAGCAAGCCTACATTTGAACGACAGTGTCGGCACGCAAATCAACAATCGCAATGTGGATAGCTGTTTGTAATTCGAATTTGTAAACGTGAACATCATCACTACCAAATGAATTCATTTCTCGCTGGTGATGAGGAAGACGATGAGGATTTGGAAACTGCACTGTCGCACAGTCGCCACCCTGTCTGCTTTTCGACGTATTGCGCAAAACTGAATTGAGCCTTCAAGGCACGCGATATGGCGGGTAGAGCGAATTCGCGGGGGATATTGACAGCAATTTTGATTTGTATACAACCTTCACATCGAGTCCGATTTAGATTCTTGATCGTTTGCTATATAGACTAGCTAGAATTATTGTGCGCATAATTTCAAAATTTAGAAGAAATCTCCCGCGACACCTTTGCGAGACGTAAATGCCACACCGGTCGAGAACCACTGTGGTAGCCAGTCGCATCAATCAGTACCCAAGAAGCAGCTCTTGGTTTCAAAAAGGTTGATAGCACCTAGGGTAGGTGTTCCGCGGGTCAGTAAAGGTTAAGAACCACTGGTCTAATGAGTGAAACAACTCGGACATTGCTGGAGCCAGATGGGAAGAGATTATAAAGAAATTTGACTTTACCAGCCACAAACGACGCTTCATCTCCATCATGAATGCTAGCTAGATGTCCATACACCGTCACACAATACGCTTCCGCCTCATCCCATGTCATTGTCTCGGTACCAAATTCATAGCAGTATGGTGGACGCAGTCGCCAACCTTTCGGACACTGATAGTATATTTCTGTAACAATACAAACAGTGTAACGATAGCCCTGCCTTGCGCGCATCTATTCAAATTCACATATGTATATTTCACTTTTTTACTTATGTAACAGGATAATGTGACTTGAAGATACTAGAATTATTCACGGGTGGTCATGGTCAACTTCTGTATTTATTGAGTAGGCCATTGGCAGGTAACGTGATCAACAAGTTTCGTAAGTCTGGGTTATCAAATGGGTAATCAAAGCCCATTACAGACGTATCTTAGAATCCTAACACTTCCAACATCAAGAACTTTTGCATTTTTTCCTACAAACAGTATCTGCTATGGATGATACGTGAATATGTGACTTCGATAATAAACGTAAAAGGCAAGATGCATCACTGCATGCAAGATACAGGCTTTGTCAGCTTTTGTTTGTTAGCATATTATGATTAAATTTTGCTACACCGAAGAAGCGGTCTTATAGTACAGAAGGGCTGGCATGACTACTGGGGAACGACAGAACTGAGATATATCATCTAAAAATCAAGTCTGAAGTGTTTGGGAGAGTAATATATTCATAAATGGTGGGTATCACTAGAATTTTTGTTTTTTTGAATATTTTCTAATATAATAATTTAGACGGTTATATCACCATTAAAATGAGGTAAGAAATTGCATAGCAGAAGCAAAATGTGGGTTGCGAGTTTGAGTTCGACTCTCGAATTTCCTTGTTGAGGGTTTATCGCAGGGGTGGGCAAACTACGGCCCGCGCCCCGCACCCTTTTGTGCGGCCCGCGAAAGGCTCAAGAAAAGTATTAAAAATATTTATAAAATGAATACCAAAAATCTAATTACTGCAGGGACTCGATTAAACTTTTATATTTCACCACGATAATTATATGTCGTGTGCTTACTATAGTATATTTTCATGTTATTGCTGGCACGATATCTCACGCATTTTAAAAGGTTTCAACATCACAGAAAGTCAAAACGAGAATGACTTTAGGATCACGAGTGTAATTTTACATTGACCACTCCAGTAAGTTTATTACTTTTAGTGCTGTACTTGAGAAAAATCGATTCGTGCGTGTGTTAGGCAGTGTTGGGATCAAGTCACTTCGTTCGAGTCACGAGTCATCCCAAGTCATTGCATATTTTGACTCGAGTCAAGTCAAGTCACTCGGTGACTCAAGTCAAGTTAACTCAAGTCACGAGTCAAGTCACGAGTCAAGTCACAATTCAAGTCAAATTGAATTTTCGAAGTATGAATGATGATTCAAAGTCATTACATTTTGCTCGCTGCGTGAAAGACTGATTGATTGGCCATTCATCTTGACTCAAATAACAAATATAAATTTAAATACATGCAAAAAGGCACTGAATCACTCACACGCACACGTAGAACTCCTAATAAAATACGTGAGTAACTTTACAGCTACATGCTACAGTATGTAATTATCATCCAAAATTGCGGATCTGACACAAAGCCTCGAGAAGTTTAAACAAATTGAAATGGTACAAGACACTACCTTCCCATCTACACATCCGTAAGAATATAAACGCATAAACTATATTCGTTCCATTTAAATCATACAAGAGGATTGGTAAAGGTGAGCGCTGCACACTGAGCCGTCTAAGAAACAGAGGTATGTTGCTCTTAGATTGATCTACTGCTACTGCTACAACGTATGCTGTGATCCTTTCGTTTGCGGTCAATTTATTTGTGGTGCAACAATGGAGGATTAGTGATACGTACAATCAGTGAATGACTAGTCGGCCGAAAAGATCAGCTCTATCAAATATGTCGGACCTGACGTGTGGAACAGTATCCCGTCGGCCATCCGGCAGTCGACGAGCATGTCCACATTCAAGTCGAAATACAAGCAATTACTACTAAATAAATACTAGTCCGTCCTCAAGATTACCGGACCACGACCAGACCTATCGATCTTGCCTTCCGTGACATGCCACCCCATTTTTTGTCGCTTTCTTTTTTCTATACTATCTTCTTTTACTTTTCATTCAGTGTGCACGCCTCCTCCTTACATCGCCTAGGCCAAGGTGGGAGTCTGATTCCAAAGACCACTACAAGTCTTTTCGACACCTTCCTATCTTTTCATTGAATCGCAATTTTGCGGTGTATTGAACTGATAAAAATTGCTAATAAACCGGACCGAACCGAACTGGTTGCTCTGACAAGTGACACCGGCGTATCGCGCACAATACGAACATACACAAGATACAGTGACAGTGATTTAATCAACACCGTTTACCTGATGACTTAAAATTGACTAGTGAATTTTGCTCCGAGTCACGAGTCAATCCACATTTCTGAAGCGCCAAGTCAAGTCAAGTCATATGAAAAAGTTGAATCGAGTCTGAGTCGAGTCATCCCAACACTGATGTTAGGTAGCTTCATTCTCTGCATGTGCAGAAGCATTTATATTTTTCAGGGCGCACCAAATTTGGTTCAATTCCAACCAGTGGAAGCGGGGTTATTGCCGTCGAAAAATTTGGATTTGAATAAAATAGTATTTACGGTGACCGATTCTTTGTTTATTTATTATAGTTGTGCTCACCGTAAATACTATTTTACTCAAATCCACATTTTTGGACGGCAATAACTCCGCTTCCACTGGTTGGAATTGAACCAAATTTGGTGAGCATCGTTTCTATAGACAGCCTAACACTTTCATGGGGTGAACAGAAAATTTTCAAATATTTTATTATTAATTTTTATATAATAAATAGAAACTTACTTCTCCTGTAGCAAAGCGATTACTGGCTGGAATTGAACCAAATTTTGTGTGTACGCTTAAATTAGGTAACCTAACAATTTTATCAAGTAGCCAGTACGATTTGAGGAGAAAAGTCATTTTTGAAGAGCCCTATTGTGTATCCTGGAGTTGAGCCAAAAAGTAGAATCAGCAAATCTATAAACAGATAACTGCTCACAGATTCAAATCTCCATCCCGAGTTTGATCGCTAAATTAGACAAATTGGTTATTGAGGCTGACCAGCTTATGAAATCTCACCAATGTTTCTGACGCGTGTATGATATCATTAAATCAATGGTTGGTTGGTTTTAAATGGACAAATATATTATTTCCATATCCTCACTATATTATCAGATATCAAATACCAATATTGCATTTTGGTTTATAATCTCAATTTTATATAGTGCGGCCCGCAGTTAGAGTAAGATGTTGAATGCGGCCAGCGAGGTAAAAGTTTGCCCACCCCTAGTTTATCGGCATTCACCACAATCGGACTAGTAGCATGGGCGGTGTTTTTGAAAAGTTTTTAGGGAAAATAGGCTGCTAAACTTATGTGTTAAAACAGTATAAAATTGCCCGCATCTCTTAGACACGCTTGTTGACCGAAAGTCATCTCGAAACAGCCCCTAAATACGAGACAGTTAAAGAAAACCACTTACCATCAGGTACTTCGACATCAGACAGCACTGTTCCTTCAGTGACTTCGCACACAAAAGCCTGTTGTGAATAACAGGTGAGAAGTTCCCAATTGCCTTGGGCTGAAAAAATATCGTGCAGTCAACCGAGAACGATACGCGTCACTGGATACTGTGAGATCAACTAACCCTTGCCGAGATAAAACTGCGCACAATCATCCTGACCCGCACGGGGTGTATGTGCGCCGTCCCATTGCTGGTAAGAAATCGTAGATTGATCGCTCCATGTCAGTGTTTGATCGTGACCGATGTCTAAATAGGGCAGTTGTGAAATCTCAATTACTTACGATTTCAAAAGACACAACATTGCGATGGCGTAGATATGCCTAATTAAATTATATTCATTGATTCAATACGCCGCAAGAGACTGCGACAGGATGAAAAGATAGGCAGGAATCAAAAACACACAGTACAGTCTGCCGATCAACAACCACATTGGCCTGCAAATAGTAAGAGAAGAACTACTCATAAGTCTAAATGAGGCATGCACATCGAACGGAAATAGACATCAATAGCAAACTGCAAGACCTGATATACCAGAACTGTATGTTCAGAAGGGAGTTGATGGATTGCGGATATCATTCCAGATGTGCAGTGCTGCACAAGGAATGATTTATGACGAACACCAGGATCTCGAAAGATGTACAATTGCATATGCGACCACCCATATTGCAACTTTCACAGCTACCAAACCGACTGGATACTTTCAGATTCGATACGATAGCAAAGCTTACCAGAAATTCCGAGCCATAATTGTAAAACACCTTCTTTGTACAGCTCCGTCCCGAAAGAGGCAATAAAATGCTGTTCATCGTCACTAAAACGCAATGAATGTCAACAAGGCTAAGGAAAAGCAGACATATGTAGTAATCTTCACATCCCGTAAAACATTATCACACTCATACACAAAACTATTTTTTCACAGAGAGCCCCAAAACAGTGCATTTAAGATTAGTGCACATCAGCAAGTCAACCACAATAAATGTATCATTATGAAGATTTATCTCATATACCGAAAAGAACAACACTCCAAATGTTGAGGGGATATTATGTACCAAAATTGACCTCTTTGAGTGTGCCTCACACAATGACAGCGCAATAGACATCATACAAGAACCACAACAGCCATGAGAATATTTTCCATGGCTGGAAATTACTTTTGTATTTTCAGCATCCGTGCGTTCTTAGCCGTGCAGTATTTGTAAGCTTGACTCCAGGAAAGAAAAAAGTTTTGATTCAGCACGATTTCGTAACATTTCCCGTGGCCGTAGATCCAACCGGTCGGACACACAGCTAAAAGATTCAACCGAAAATTAGGTACCGGTAGTAATTAACAGATTTTGTATTTGTAAAAAAACAGTGACTGAGCAAATCACGAACTGCATGCATCTTATAGAAATGTCACGTTGACAGAACACACAATTCAAGAAGCCAAAATGTCTAAAAATATGTCTTGATTGAACATTACCCCTACTGAAGTCTGTAAACAGTATAAATCCTTCTCTTTAACTTAATATTACTCATCATAGCTACAAATTTCTATATGAAGGCAACTTCACATTGAGCGGACTTGATCGGGAAACGCAAAAAGCAAAATTGGTTTATACCACAAACAATATATGTGCTTCGAAGAGGCTCATCTCACAAACATGTTTGTATCTGATTTCACACTGCTTTAGGGAGAAAGAATATAACAAGGCAACTACTCCAGTATAATTGTTGAAGCTTACCTCTCAATCCTTTTCGACATATGTATGGTTTTTGGGCATAACAACCCGCTATATTCCATTGTCCATTTGCAACCAAAGTGGACTGCGTACATTTACCTCCATCCACCCTGCAATCGAAGCAAGCAGGTTTTATATAATGTGCAAGACAAAGGTGCTGAAAGGTGCACATATAAATAATTCTGAAAATTAGAGTCACTTCACCTTGTTACCTTACAGCTCAGCAAATCAGGATGAATAAAGTACTTGGCTTTGAATGGATTTAAAAACCAGGGCTGTAATGAGTCGGGTCATGACTCGACTAGAGTCCGACTCAAGTAACGACATTTTGGTAACTCGGCTTGACTTGAGTCAAAACCAGAAAAGTAGAATTGACTTATGACTCGGAACCTTGTGACTTGGTTACAACCCCGTTACAAACCCCCTCGGATCAATAGATTACTCATTGGCAAATAATTACTAGGGCAGAGCAGTAGATATAATAAGATAAGCTACCCGGTGACTCTTGAATCTAGATTGTGTGGAGGTTTTCCCGAAATGAATGGTTTGAATTTGTCGCGAAATTAGCATCGTATCAATCACAGAGTACTTGCGAAATAAATAAGATAGACTTACGCTGCTGTAGGTTCTCCCGACGCCCAATTTGTGTACGAAAGTTGATCATGTCCATTGCTCCAACGTAATGTTCCAGGGGTGCTCTACATAGAAAATAGCATTTTAAACCAGCTTATCAGCAATTTATTAATCCAAAAGACAGTAGAGAATTCCATTTAATATTATGATTAATGAATGGTATATCACCATATGTTATATAATTGCTTACAATATCGGAGAGTCCGATCCAGACGTCTTTATTTACTGTTAGCATCATGTCGTTGATGACTTTTTGTTCTGCCTCGGAAGTTATAGCCACTAGCTCTGAATTCCATCGGTCTTCACAGTCTTTTTCAGCCTGTGGAAGAACAAAATCCAAGTTGTACTTGCTTTACTACAATTCACCAACCATGCTGTAACTGATCTCAGGATGCATTCTGTTCTGTATTATACTGCTCGGTTGCTTTCTTCCTGTATTCTAACTTTAGCAATGAAATTCTTAAGTGTGAAAAAACCAAGTTAAATCCTACTATGTTGTGATAATAGAGCAGCTAGATAGGGAAGGCGTGCTTCAAAAGTAGAAGTACTGAATGAGCATATTGAGATACGAGATTTGGGATATCGGGAATCTTTTAGGGAAGCTTTTACAATAGTCTGCTGGAATTTCAAAAATTGAAACTTGCGCCAAGATATAATTTGTAAGATTTCTATGCTCCCCATGTTTTAGTTGTGATGCGCCGTTGGCCCTGCGTATAAGCGGTGAGGAATACAAAAGATTGTGAATGCGGATGCTGGAATTTTGTTAATTTTTTATGTCGCAAATTCACTATTCTAGTTTCTTTGGAGATCGGGCTGGGTTGGGCCTTTTTTGGTCGGAGTAAGGTGTTAAGTCGTGCAGCCAAAAGTTTCGCATTGACGTTTCCGTCTCCATGAATAACTACTATTTGGTCCATTTTTCCAGAAAACTCAGAACTGAGTATGAACTTTTTTGCCTTCTCAGAATGTAGTGTCAATGTACCTGATGGTTCGGTTATAGGCTACATGAGTGAGAACTCAACACTGACGACAGATGGCTATATTGTGGCCTACAAACATCCTCAACATTTGCTTTCTTGAGGCATTATTTACGTCAAAGTATATATCAGGAACAATATCAAGTTGTTAGAAATGTGTGGACAATACACAATTAATAAATTTTCTAAGAATTGCCTCGCGGGCCTGATAGAACCATTTGCCGTGGTGTATGTTTAAACATCCAAGACGAGAGAGAGAGAGAGGGGACTTGGTCTTTGTGCTTGACCATACATTGGCTCACTGGCTGAGTCTAGGCCTACCATTAGGGTTGGGACTTCGGAATCAAATTTGAAATCCCGGGATCGGGATTTCCCGGGATTTTCATTTCTCAATCCCGGGATTTCCCGGGATTAGCAAAATAGTAAAATACACATACAATACAAGCTACACAAATAACATTGATCGTACACCTTTATATATCGACTTTGTGAATAGTAAATTTCGACAAAATTTTACTGACATCAAAATAACGGCTTATAGTCAAGTATAAATTGCAACTAGTTTCATATTATTCAGCGAATAATTCTCGCGCAAACTTGTGTATCAAGTGCTGGAATGTATGAGGATTGAGGAGCTATCACATAACGACAAAATAATAAGTTATACTAATGATATGCATTTTCAGTTTATTTCAATGTATAACACTTGCCAATCTGCGTCTATAAATGCTACTATAATAGGGTTACCATATTTTGGAAATCTAAAAAGAGGACACCTTTTCAGAAATTTGAGACTTGCACAACCGGAAAAGAATTCTCAAAAATCGGTGAATTTTTCCCACTTTGTGATCGGTTGACTAAAAAAAAGGTCAACTTTTCGCCCAGCCGGAGCGTCACTTCTGTGCTAATTTACGGCATTTCAATCGCATTTTTCTCTAAATATGACCTAAATTTTCAAAAAAGAGGACAAAATCTCAAAAAAGAGGTCAAAAGGGCGTCCTCCAAGGACACTTTCAAAAAAGTCAAA
>ATSW01012698.1:0-11935 GCA_000444245.1 Botryllus schlosseri | reverse complement strand
GGTTACTGATACGTAATCGTATTTTTGTGAAATGATTAACCAATACTAAATCACAGTGGGGATGTATTTGTTGTGGTTTGGATACGTGAGTATTTAGAGTCACTCCGGTGGCCACGATTGATGCTTTCTACAATGTATAACATTTTAGTCGTGTCGGGGCTGTTACTGATCTGTACGAGCCATGACGGTCTGCATGATTGTGTTGATTCAAGGTTATGGTCGCTTGATAGCTGAATAGTTGAATAGTAACATAACAACAGAATGATTTCTCATTAAGGCGCGCCGGTGAGATACTAACGCATTTTTTAGAAAGTAGATTTTATTTGTAACATTTTAATACACGCAGTATAATGCCGATTGACAGTACCGGTACAGTAACCTATTATGTATATTTTTTTCATGCAGTGATATACAATTCAGATACGATTACATCACTGCACTTTAGGCCTATTCTTCCTTGGGCGATTCATTACGTAACACTATGTCGACAAGCGCTCCCGTACCTCATTCCGTCTGTCTATAGGTTGTCGGAGGAGATCAAATTAAGAGAAAAAGATAATCAAGACCTAAAGGAAACACTGAAAATCATGACCCGTGAATTGGAAAACAGAAATATTCCTGAAACCGCCGATGACACGGAGACGGTAGGTGAAATATCACGACACTCGAAGTGGGAAAAGTTCGTGGTAAATGACATGTTGCGTTGGTTTTGGAGAAACAACAATGAATATTACATCGTAAAACATTGTTGATGAGTGCTGTGTCTATTACAATCGTAAATAACTTAAAATAAATATATCAAGCATTGCAATGCATGTATTTATATATAGCTATTCCTTTCTCAGGTAAACTCCGAAATTACGAAATGCAAGGAAAGTATGAAGTCAAAAGACTTCGAAATCGCTGAGTTGCAAAAGAAACTTCACAATCTAAAGATACAAAAAGACAAACAGGTATGCCCCACGTATATACGCGTTGAGCGGTGACCAGAAGGGTATTTCTGTATACCATGGGTTGCTATATACCCGGATTGCCGAATTTCTTGCTCTTGAAAACAACTTATTAGCTGTCAATAATAATTCCTATAGGGGCATATCTACTATTTCTGCAATCCGAATCACATACACATTATTCCGTCATGTTTGCATCTCAGTACACGGACTGAAGAAATAGCAGTACCAATTGAGATTCACGTTCTGCAATTAGTTTTTCGATATGAGTTTTGAGCTAACTGTACAAATCGTAGGTTACTGATACCTTGACCTTGGTGATTTCCTGGGTCGGATTGAGAAGAGCAATATTTTGCAGCTTGTCAATGCACTTTCGCCGCTGACCACTGAATCTTGCTGTCCTTGCCTAGATTGAAGTTTTGAAAGAGACCATCGAGAAGATCATCAGAGAGAAAGACTTTAAGCTACGCCGGCTGGAAGCCATGTGCGGCGAAACCGAGCACAGGCAAGGCATCATACCGAACTACACCGAAAACATGCAAGGACAATGCCGCTTCGGGATTTCCGCGGAGATACCGGCGCAAAACGATGCGAAGGTATATAGGGTAGGGCTGTTCAAAAATAACCTTTTTTCCTGAATCTTGCTGGCTACGTGATTAAATCGTTAGGTTGCCTTGAAAAACGACGCACACCAAATTTGAATTCATTCCAACCAATATTCGAGAATTTCGTACATTTTGAAAATTTTGAATTTGCCCAAAAATGCAAAAAAAAATTTTTCAAATTTTTCTGCCAACCCCATGAAATTGTTGCGCTGTCTTCAAAAACGATGCAAAACAAATTTGACTCAATTCCAAGCTTAAATAGCTGGTTTGTGGTACAGAACTTGAATATAGCTTTCAATACAACATCCATTGTAGCAATAAATTTATTAAACTCGAAGACTTTTCGGGTGCCTCTTTTCAAGAGTTATCGGCACACTGAAGGGATTTAAACAGGTTTAAAAGCACAACCAAAAAGGCAAAGTATGACGCAACAATCAAAATCACAGACCATGAAATTCGCATTGTATCAATGGCAACAATAACAAACTACGAAGTATACGGACATACGGTACTATAGTAGCAGCACAATTTGTAAATAAACAATTACACGCACGGAACAACACGCACTAATGAGAAATTTGTAGGTTATAGAGGAAATCTTTTTGTCTACATAAAATAGGTTTGCTCAACTGAATAATAGTGGACTCCAACACTTTTAAATGAAACACAGACCTACCACGCGCAATGACCGTGAACATATTGTCATCATAGTGCTGTGCACAGGCAAGGTTTTCGCTCAGATGCTGACCGATTGACGAAGCATATGCTTGGTAATCATCATAGCAGTCTGTTTTTGCAGCCAATTTGCACTGACGTGCGAGCTCCGTGCGATCATTTGCGCATGTTTTTGACCGAATCAATTTTGGGATATGCTGCTTAATACGCTCAAACAATCTTTGAGATGTACGTCCTACATACCTACTATCACAGTGGCACTTGTATTGGTAAACAACATTACTTGCATCAAAGGCAGGAAGTACATCTTTTCGAGAGTTGGGTAACAAGGGTTTCGTCGTGTACACTACATGCGTCTTAACGCTGTAATAGCAACGGTGAACAGCCGATTTAATAAGCTTTTCAAATCGGCTAGACACCTTACCTAGCCAAGGTAGGTGTAAAAATGCCGGGCATTTTTCTGGGCCATATTTTGGAGCTGTATCCGATTTTTTCAATACCCTAGAGATGGAGCATTTTAATATGTGGTCCGGATAGCCATTTTTGGAGAGAATCAAGTGGATATCATCCAATTCGCGTGACAGTTTTACCGGTGAGCAGAGGCGCAAGGCGCGATTAACGAGAGATGAAATGAGGTTTAATTTACGCCGCTTCGGGCAGAATGAATCCCAACGAATATAATGACCAGTGAAAGTAGGTTTTCTGTACACCGACGTTAAAAACGTTTGTCCTGATCTCTCTACTAATACGTCTAAAAAGGGAAGGGCAGCATCAGTTTCCTTTTCCACGGTAAATTGTAGAGCTGGATGGAGACAATTCAATTTTTCGAAGAAATTATTACACTCTCGCTCATTTTTAAAGGCAACAAAGGTGTCATCGACATATCTAAAATAGAGGAGAGGTTTTGCGACGTTTTCAAACAATTTCTTTTCATGGTATCCCACGAATATATCGGCCAGACTAGGTCCCAACGGTGAACCCATCGCAATACCATTGCATTGACGGAACATCGTGTCATTGAAGCTGAATTCAACGCTACTGGTAGCAGTTTGCAACAATTCAAGAAATATTTCACGCGGTAGTTTCGGAGGTTCAAGCGTGCCATCATAAAGCGCGTCCGCGCAGATTTCGAAAGTTTCCGACAATGGTACGTTAGTAAAAAGACTATTTACATCAACCGAGCTAAGAAATACATTGGACGCTTCGGTTTTTCTTTCGGTGGATCATCCCAGAATTATCATCGAAACACTTGAATAACTCCGCTTCTACAGCTTGGAATTGAGTCAAATTTGTTTTGCATCGTTTTTAAAGACAGCACAACAATTTCATGGGGTTGCAAGGAAAATTTGAAAAATAAATTGTTTTGCATTTTTGGGCAAATTAAAAATTTTCAAACTGTACGAAACCCGCTAATATGGGTTGGAATGAATTGAAATTTGTCATGCGTCGTTTTCTAAGGCAACCTAACGATTTAATCACGTAGCCAGCAATATTCAGGAAAAAAGGTTATTTTTGAACAGCCCTAATATAGGGCCATTTTTTGTGAATTTAGTGATTCTAATTCTGATTTAATTTTGTAAAACTGTGTAGCTATAGTTCCGATTGTAATGCAATTCGTAAAAGCTGAAATTTTTCTAGTAGTTCAATTCTCCTCAAGTTTTTGCGAATTCAGTAAATCTAATTCTAGTCTAACTTGACAAAAATGTGTAGCTGTAATTCTAATTCTAATCCAATTTGAAAAATTCGAAAATTTTTCTTATTTCCTGCTTTGGTTTAGACCACGGGGGAGGCGCCGGAATCCGAATTCGAAATCGGCAACATACGACGCGCGTTCCGCAAGAACATCTTTCTCTCCAACCTCGGGAAAAGCCAAATCGAGGAGCTGACCCGGTACATGGAGAAGGCCAAGATGAAGGCTGGGGAGGTCATCATCAAAGACGGGGACAACGGATCCTACCTGTACGTCATTGAAGAAGGGGAGGTTGGTATATTTCGAATGCATCGCGTATAGGTGCAATAGCCACTGCCGTCGTGACCATTGAAGCATAACCGATTAGCCAATCAATAGCCGTGATTTCGTGACTACAGGTCTTCTCGCCGTTATATGGTCGGTTGTACGCCCACTCTTCTGCAGCTACTTTCAAACGCTTTGAGCGACATCTTAACGACTTTCCTGTGAGATTCTTACAGGCTCATTGCTGTTTTTATCAATAATATAATATAGAATATCATAGAATGTGATATTAAAACGTACCATTTTTGATATTTTCCAAATTTTGGACAATCCTAAGATGTATGTATTTACCCATGCGAAGCATTCAGTGGTAACACTACACTCTTTTCACATTGTTTCAAAATATACGGAAAACTTATATGAATTGCCGTGGTGCAAAAAGCCTCTGATGCGAAAAGCATCACCAACCAGGAAACGCCGTGTATACAGTTGGTACATTATACGCTATTGTGGACATCGGTGAGATGCACGATTTTCGTTTACAGTATGCGTACGGGGATTTTCACTAATCGCATTCAACAACACAAGATCGCGACCCCTGTCATCTTCGCTAGTTTGACTCAAATTCCGCGTCTACTGTAGCATTAGACGCTTTTGGGATTCATTTATTTCATTTCAAGAGTCTCCGGACTATATGACACGTACGATTCATTGTCCAAATGTAACAAACCGATTGTATAGCGGGAACGCGCCACCTCTTTATTGGAAACACAAGCGCGTACCGTTAAGCCGACGAATTGCTCAAAATAGGGACTTACGAGTCGGCTTATCGCGCCTTAAAAGTCATCGATAAGACGCGAGATATCGTTTTCGTGAGTAGCTTCCAATTGTGCTCTTTCCCGTGTCTTGTTTGCGTAAGCGGCGTTGCACTTAGCTGATGGCGCTGATTGATTATTTTGCTACGTCGCATGTGTTCAGTGTTCACAGTACTTCTAACGATATGTGGACTCTGGCATTCAATAGTTTCATTTCCTATTGGAATATGCTTGTATGGGATTATCATCTTTGGAAAGTGTCGGCCTAAGCGTAGGCCTGTCATCGTGCTTTATCACAATTCGTTTTATACCCTGACATATAATATTTAGCCAGCTGCTTAACTGCCCCGGTACTGTACACAGTTATACGCTGCACTGGGTGGATTCACCTATGAAATTTTGATTAGAATTCATCCTCCGAAGCTTAAATCAGAACAGGCGACGGCCATGAATTCTGCCATCGACAAACAATGAGTGATTCTATTCGTGCGAAAAAGTAACGAGACGACAGATTGCGCGTCGTCTGGATATGCCACATTCTTATATTTATGTGCCTAAGAATCGACTTTTATCAACATCCGCCATCCTAATTTCTGCCAACAACAGGAGTTCGTGTATAATCTAAAGTAGTACATTGAGCTTAAGCCGTCTGTTTCCATCTATAACTCGAATCTGTTTCCCTCTATTACTCGAATTTTGACGCCAGTGACGATTACCCTTTATGAGTGTCAGTCAAAAATACAAGGGTTTATTTCAATATGAATATAATATGCGTTTGATCTGTGATTCGAGCTCAATTTGCGGCGTTAAAATCCCTCGGATTCTGTCATCAACCAAAACCGTGTTTCGCATAGATCGGCGTAAATCCAAATTTACGATGACGTATTAGTGCAGTGGAGAGGTCATTTCGTAGCTGTTCTCTGTGCGATTCCATTTTGTTGTTGTTTTAGTATTCATGGCCTGGCGACGAAATCTATCATTTTTTTCATCAGGTCAAGTAGCCTACTTTTAGCACCGCCTTGTGCCCCGGTATGTGTTTTTGTAGGATACCGCTTTTTACGCAGATCGCATGCAGGAGGAGCCTATACCTACAGGGCTACTCAATTGGCGGACATTTTCAGTGTTGGATTAGGCCCTGGCCTGTCTTAGTATTTACTTGTTTTTTTCCACACAGCCAAATTCATTATCGTTGATTTGATTAACAGAACAATAAATACATTTCGCCTATTGTTTTTGCTATTACCGCTTTATCGGATTTTGTATATAGTTATATCGGGGCCACGGTTATATCGTCTTACATCAGTTGACTGTAAATAATTTCATGAGAGCTATAACGGACCAAAAACTTTGCTAAAAGTAGTCAAGTATCCTCGCAGCGACTGTATTGTTACAAGTTGTCACTAAATTTATCCAATTCGCGTTATATACATAGGTCAACGTGGTTAAAGAGCAGGACAATCAGCTACTGGCGACTTTGCCGCCGGGGTGCGTGTTCGGGGAGTTAGCGGTGCTCTACAACTGCAAAAGAACGGCCACCGTACGAGCCAAGACCGACGTGGTGGTGTGGTTATTGAGCCGACAAAACTTCCAGGTGGGGACTGTTCCTATGTAAATTCTGCAAAGGCGAGATTTTCATTTTATACATATTTGCTTTATGCCGTAAAGCTGTAATGGCGATTGATCTTTTCTCGGATGTACCATTTGCTGGCCGCTCTAACGTGAGGTTATGTTGACATTGTAATATTTGCCTTCGTCACGTCGTTAAAGAGGCGAATTTTCAGACCTATATTGGTAAGTTGTGTTTCCAGTCGAAATAGCCGAATAAGAAATGAACGAAATCACATATTTGAAGAAGCTGGTTCCGGTCATGTCTTCCGTTTCTCTCTACAATATCCTAAATGTCCATATTGCCCAAGCGTATAAATATATGCAACTGCGTCGACCAGGAATCTTTAATCAACTTATCTTCTGTTAATGATCATATTTATATGTTTTAGGCTAGGTGTCTCATACACGCGGCCCGCAAGAACATTTAGTGCGGCGCGCGTCGAAATTTCGGATAATCAACTATTAGACCAGGGGTGGGCAATAATTTTCCTTCGCGGGCCAAATGAGAACTAGAAAACACATTGGCGGGCCAAGTGAAAAATTTCAGCTATATTCTCTAGCGTATATTATATTTATTTCTAAATCACATTGTTTATAAATACTGCTCAGTGAATATGTTGATGTTAGGTAATGAGAAAGTGGCGGTTAATTATAAAAATATCTATTTGCCGTCATGATTCGAAACAATGTTAAACATGATACATTTTTAACTCTCTTTAAACCCCTTATCCCCGTTCTTCTGTTAAGACACTAACACAGTGGTTCTCAGACTTCTTTTAGACACGCCCCCTTTATGATAGTGAACATTTCACGCCCAAGCCCCCCTCCTATTATGATATCACAACATTTTAAAAAGAGCGACCAGCATGCTAGCAATCCCGACAGATAGTTTGATGGCATGGAAGGTTATGGATGTTGATGAGAGAATTCTGTAATATCAAAGTCAGACAATATACACAGGGCAATAAAGTATTAAGCTTGGGATAAATCGCGCGGAGCGCGAAAAAAAATCATTTAACTTTAGCTTCACGCCTACCTTGAGATTCATTTACGCCCCCCAGTACGAGAACCACTGCACTGACTTGTATTTGGGATAGTGCAATGCTTGTCTTGGTTGCTGCATTCTGAATAGTGTGCAGCGAAGCTCGAATATAACCGTGATGTTGAGCGAAGTTTGCAGTGTTTCTGAAATTCGCCCTCCCTTGACCGAGTGTTTCGTGTTTTTGTCATAATTGAATCCTTAATCTCGGCACTATACTCGACAATAACTAAAAAGGACGGGTTTATCCCTAACTCCAATATACAAATATTTAGTGCTCTTCTAAACCACCTTTGAATTTCAGTTTTCGGCTTTCTCTTTTTGACATGTTCGTACATCCTTTATGGGTGATAGATATGATGACTGATGAGTCATACAGTAGTCGCGAGCACTGATTGACTTGTTTTTCGAATTAGGGATTTGGAAACGCCTCAAGTAACAATTTGAATCGCGTACCGTATAATGCGCAATGTGACGATGGCGATGAAGAAAGTTTGACCTAAACTTTATGGAAATAGTGATTTCTTGTGAATTTGAATTTTAATCATATTTAGCCACATTGCCTTCATTTTGAATCTGGACACGCATGCGAGGTACGTATAGGCAGGGCAATCGTGGCATGAACATGCTTCAAAGTAAACGAATTTCCTGTTTAGTTCATACATCCTATGGTTTTAGTCCACGCATAAACATTCAAAATGCAGGTTTATTGTTGTGAATTCTGAGCAACCTTTCGCGGGCCGCACAGAATGGCTTCGCGGGCCGCATCTGGCCCGCGGGCCGCACTTTGCCCAGGCCTGTATTAGACAATGTCACCCGTGAAATAAGCATCACTTTCCCTTCTGGCATGCCTGGAACACGATGATTGGTCATACCGCAGTGTCGAAATTTGCCACCGTAAATACTATCATTTAAAAAAAATGGTCGAAATTTCAATTTAAGATTGTACAGCTTGCACTTGTCGGAATTGTCCCAAATTTGGCGCGTAGCGATTCTTTAGGCAACCTGACACTTTTATCACTAAGCAAGGGAAATTTGGAAAAAGAATTGTGACTTGGACACCACCTTTCGTAGAATTACCAGTACTCTGTCTGACAAGTAGACAAAATGAAAATGACTCGAGTTGACTCGGGTCAAACGTTGAAATCAGAGAAGGACAGAGAAGGCACGCAGTGTCTTGGCTACAACCATGGACCCAACAAACTACTCGAGTATCAGGGGGAATAGTATACCAAGGTCGCCACAAGATCCAATCACAATTATCCCTCCCTATTCGATTCGAATCATTAGAACTGATTACTCGGTTCAGATTCGAGTACGCAAATCATCATTCACAGTCCCAGAACGACAATTCGTATCTTTTTCGTGTTACATTCGCAGAGCATAGTGCAAAGATCGGGAGAAAAACTGAGAAAAGCGTACATCGCGCTGCTGAAGCAGGTCCCGCAGTTCAGTGAGTTGTCGGAGGAGAAAATCACGAGAATTTGCGACTGCTTGGTGAAGGAGAATTTCGCCGCGGGAGAATACATCATAAGGCAGGGCGAAGTCGGGGATACGTTTTACATCGTCAGCGACGGGAAAGTCAAAATCACGAAAAATGTCGACCAAAGCCAGGTGAGGTATTCATGCGCAGACTTATACAACTAGATCATTCGAAGGCAAACTGCCGAAACTGATACACTCTTAACGAAATGAATGTATATTTACACCCGAAAGGTGGTACACGGTGATATAGCCTATACTTTGAGGTGTGAATGTTAATACACACTATTTTCCCTAAGAGTGTACGAGTACACTGCTCTTTAGCAGCATACCGCGGTAGGAATCGCCAGGCAATGGTGCGTTCAATTCTATTTTATAGGATGAAGAATTTCTATCCTACGTTGAAAGAGGTAAGTACATCAAATTTGGGAATATCTTGTCGAGGGATTTGCAGTATCATGGCCTGGGCGGATGTTAAGCCGGCTTAGTAGTATCCTTGTTTTGACCAATGCAAGCACACTGTAAATCCATGGGCGGAATATAGGTGTATTTATCAGATATCCACCATAGCGGGGTGCGTAAGTAAAGTAAACGGCTTTCACACCGTTGTAATGGGTGAAAATGAGTCAAATACACCAACCCTTGAGATATATCCCAGGGGTCTTGGATTTTTCGGGGTGCTACACGAAAGGTTCTCAGTCACAAGTTATACTCCGAGTCAATTTAGTGTTGAGATTCGAGTTCAAGTCATAGTGTTCACGGTTCAAGTTCATCATCGAGTTCAAGTCAGGTTCAGCTCACTTTTTTGAAATTATTGTGTGATATCGAAGTCCTCGCATTTATAAGAAGACTCACTTTGTTAATCTTAACATGTTTATTCAAGCAAACAGATAAAAGACAGTTTTTGGGTCTATTTTTCAAGATTCGGTCCTGATACACGAGACTTGAATCAAGTCATGCGCAATGACCCTAGTCCATGGGTGTCAAACATACGGCCCGCCAGATTATCTCATCCGTCCCGCGAGGTCATTTCGAGTAAATTGAAAAATGATGTATAATACAACCCATTTGTAATAGAAGTAAATGTCGAGAATACTCATCGGCCACATTAAAACTATCTATCGACAGTGTTCAGTTCTCACTCAAGTAACCATTAGGAACAAGGCGGAGACATTGACACTACATTATGAGCAAAAAAGTGCACACTCTGTTGAGAGTTTTCTGATAAAATGGACCAAACAATAGTTGTTCACAGAGCATATGAAATACATGGAGACACGAAGACTAGAATTCAAATATCTCTGGTCGCAATGCTGCTTATATTATTCCGACCCAAAAGGCCCCAGCCCCGGTCTCCAGAGAAATCGAATGGTGAATTGGTGATATAAGAATGATTAAACAAAATTCCAGCGCTCACGTTTACAATCTCTTATATTCTTCACCACGAATACGCAGGGCCAGCGACGCATCACGATTAAAGCAAGGAGAATATTGAAATATCTGAACTTATATCGTCGTTACACTCGTTAGAGACTCTGTTTTAGTGGTTTATAACTGTATTCAGTCGACCAATCATCGCATTTTGTCAATTCCATTGTTTGGGGATAACAATATTTCTAGAATAGAGTCCATGTGATCCTTGATATAATCTATAATACAATTTTACATGACGGTTGTTAATAAAGCTTTCCAGTGAAGAACAAAGATATGAATTTAGAGGTAACAGTTTGGATCATTTGACTGGTCCAGCCGGCGAGCGATAAAAACATTTGAATCCGGCCCGAGACCCGAGTTGAGTTTGACACCTCTGCGCTAGTCGAATCAAATCATGACTATAGAGCCATTACAACCCTGCCTGAAAGTATCATTTACTTGAATTACACCCTACACTTGGGTGAAAATCGGCGAAATGCGTGATTTTCGTTGACAGGGTGCGCTCGAAATCACAACATGACTGGTGATTATGTAATTAAGCTTGACCAAAAATAATGCATGCATTTCGTGGCGTTGTTTGGGGCGGAATTTAGCTAAAAGTCAAGTTCGTGATGAAAACAGATTATGATCATCGATGATGTTTAGGGCCCACAGTCTTACACCCCACTTCTGATGTATTCATCATCAACGACAGGTGGCTTTTTCGGCGAAAGAGCCTTGCTCAGCGACGAACGACGAGCCGCAAACGTCATAGCCGATACTGACGTGATATGCCTCACCATGGACCGCCAGGCATTCACTTCTTTAATCGGGCAAATATCAATGGTGCTTATAATATGCCTGAAAATGACAATTGAGTTTCTAACACACACCACTGTGTTACTAGTCGGAGAGTTACACCGAATTGCATGGCGTCGAGAAATCAAGCAAATCATCTTCAGACAGCCGGACTGGAGAACAATTCGGTGAGCTAAAGCTGTGTGTCTATATCAGAACGACATGCAGTTATTATACGCAGTTGTTAGTAGTAGAATCGTGGTTGTCGCGCTGATCACATCTCAGATGTAGTGCGCCTCGTCTAAAGGGTTATTATAGGAAGTTTTTATCATATATCTTACGGACACGGACTTGTACAATGTACATTGACTATACTAGTTACATGATACATAATACTGGGAATCCAACAGTTCCACCAACATCAGTTTCATCGATACAACATACATGTATGTATACGTTGTATATGTATAAAGCTACAAGCCAGTCTATGTAAATTACAAATTCAACAACGTTATATAATATATTTGGGTTAGTGAGAAGGTCACCTGTGAATTCGGCACTTGGCAACCCCCAACCCCAACCTAACCTCTAACCCG